>JAPVCG010000047.1:0-81113 GCA_029606305.1 Paecilomyces fulvus
ATTATTATTATTATTATTATTATTATTATTATTATTATTATTATTATTATTATTATTATTATTATTATTATTATTATTATTATTATTATTATTATTGCACATATACACCAAAAGTCTTTGATAAACTTGCAATAGAAGTTCACAAATTTTAAAAAGATTTGAATGTTTTGCACACTTTATGGCTTTAACTATATAAAAATGATTTCAATGCACAATTACTTTATTTTCATTTTTCTTAGACTGATAATAAACTCAAAAAAGTTCACAATGTTTACTTTGAAAACACACTTGCTTAACTTCATATAAAGCTTATACTTGTACAATTTCTTCAAAATTAGTTAAACATGCTTTTTGTGTTTTTTTTTTCTGAGTTCAAATAGATGAGAATATTGTCTAAATAAATAATGCAGCATATGTTTAGCAAATTGCTAAGTGTCTTATTGATGTATATTTGAAATGTCACAAATGCATTCATTAAATTAAAAAGCATAATTTAATATTTATAATAATTATATTAAGTGTGAAAGACTATTTTTTATTTATCATTTTTGCAAATGCAAATGTGATGATATACATTTTGCAAGTTTAGCTGTGTGAAAATTTTTACACTTGTGAATTAATTCAGTGTTTTCTCAATTAAAAGTAGTGAATAGCAACTTTTAATAATTATCACATTAATGCTTTTATAGTTAACACAAAAACACATAATTTCATTTTTCTTTAAAATAAACAAAATGAATATATTTGCTAAGCTTTTAGATGATTAAATTTATTTTTTCTCAAATAAGAACTTGATATATTTTCAAAGTGTTTTAAGTTCTCACTCAGATAGTGAATATAACAGCTTGTGAAATAATTATGTTTCTAATAGCAAATTAATTACATAATTGTGTTTAATATTCTTTGAGAAAATTTTTGCTTTTTTTTGAAGAAAACATTCTTAAAGTTTTTGAACTCTTTCAGTAGCACTAGCTCAGTGATGCTTGCATTAAAGAATAAAACAATTTTGTCATTGTGTAGTGTGTATAACTATATAAAAAATGCTATGTATTTATTCAAAACTTTTTTCACACATATCATTATGTTTAATATCTTTATTGCATTATATGTGTTTGCTTTGTGATATAATATAACACAGCAATTTAGCTAGAGCTATGCTTTATTATGTAACACTCTGCTTAGATAAAGTTACAATATTGTGTATACATATACACACTTATCTGTGCACTCACAGTAAATGTATATAATTCTCACAGACTACTAGAATTTTGACAGTCAAAAATTAGTTCTACACATATCTTCACTATAGAGCTATATCAGTACTAGTTTCTTTACACTACTTTATATATCACTAGTAGTATATTTAGTATATTTTAGCAACTTTTATAATTCTGATTCTTTCTTTCAAAAGAAGTGATTTGTTGAAACTATAGTATAGCTTTTTGATGCTTTACATTCTTATATATGACATTTGATATTTATGCAAAGTTTTTGTAGTAAGCTATGCATGATACACAGATAAATATAATAAGTGAAATAAAAATTTTTACTGTTTTCTTTACTGAAAATAGTTTGCAGAAAGACATTATTAATTTAAAAAATTAAAAGAAGATAACAAAGAATAAAGCTTAAAGTTATAATAATAATAAAGAATTAATCAAAGCTAAGTCTAAAAGACTAGCTGCAAACTCACAGTGAAATACACATTAAAATGTGCATATTGAAGAAAAAACTTTGACTCAGAAAACACACAAATAAAATTTGAGAAATTTTATCAATAATGTAAACAACTTGAATTAAAGTTGAAACTCACATGCAAATGAAGACTATTGCAAAAAACATAAAAGTAACTTAATCAATTGCTCAACTCAAATGCTTTAAATGATTTTAACTTTGCAACTGTGAATAAGCTTGCAAAGCTTGCAATAAACTTATAAACAAACTTATAGAGTGATTCACAACAGATAAATATTAAAAATTTTCACAATAACTTTAAAATATCATGCAACTTGATGAAAAAAACTTCATCACAAGAACAAAAGTGATTTTAAAAAAAAAGTAACTTCACTATAAAATCATCACTTTAAATATTTAACAATTAAAAATACCAGAGTAAAAGCATGAAAAAATTCATCATCTTCATGGTCTGTATGAAGTTTATCTTTTAAAAATACAAAAAATGGTTTGCAAGCAATGATAGCTGAAAAATAATTGAAAAAATAAAATTTTTATCTGACAACCAGCTATTGAAATAAAGTCAACACATGAAAGATATATATCAAAAATTTATTTAAAAAACTTTTACAAATTCAATTTGTAATAAATTAATAACTTAAACAATTTCTGTCATCAAATAGTGTTAAAATACAATTAAACTTATTAAAATAATAATTAGTTAGTGCATAACTTTGCAGTATATTTTGTTCAATGAAAAGTATAATTAATTAAACTTTATACTAAATAACAATGAAAAAAACACTTATGTGTGAAAATTTTAGATGAGATTCACAAAGAATTATTGTGCTTTAAAAACAAGCCAAAGAATTATAATAATTTCATTGCTTATTTACAGATAATAAAGAACTTTTTATCTGACTAAAGAAAAACATTATGCAAAAAATATGTTTTCAAATTAAAGCAAACTGACAAGAACTCAAAGTGACAAAAGTTAGATTTCTACAAGAAAAACTTAAAATAAAATTTATAAAAAAATGCTTTTCAATTTGTGAACTTGCAGTGAGACTCATAGCTAAGTTTGCAGTCAATCTCACATTTTAATAATGATGTTTTTAAAAATAAGAAACACATTAAAAGACAATACATTTATTGCCACAAGATAAAGCATATAGTGAAATACTATTACATATGACTTTGAGTAGAAAAAAAGCAAATTGAGAAAGCAAAAAACTAAATTTGCTGATGTTATACACTGCTATAGCACTAAATATTAACTTTTATTGTCACAGTGACTTTGTCTTATTAATAGAGATTTTTTTAAAAATTTCTACTGATATGAAAAAAGTCTAAGTTTTAATCAATTCTGATGCCAAATTGAATTTTATTAGTTAAAACTGAGTAAAGCAATATTTATCTGACATTGGTGGCCAATTACATAGTGTTAAAGCTATAAATGAATATAAAATTATTTCATATAGTAGATGACAAATAGTCATCAAAGCAACAAACTAAAATGGTTTAATATAAAAGCAAGACTATAATTATGAGACAGTCAATATTAAAAAATATAATGTTATACTCAAATACTTCCAATTAGCTAAAATTAACTTTAATTTTAACTAGCCATTTTTAACATAAGCCTATTATGAGACCAAGTCAGTGAATGAGATCAAAATTATTTTAGCTATAAAGTGCAAATGTAAACTTTGCAGAGAATGTGTAGCATTTTTATTTACTTTTGAATTATTCTTTGAGAGTAGACTAATGAACATTTTTGTAAGCATAAACATTATTATTTCAGAACTGCATTTATTTGAAAAGATAAAGAAATATATAAATATATTTTCTGAAAAGAAAGCTGAAATATTGTCAAAAAATACACATTTTGATTATATGATTAATTTTGAACCAGATAAAAAGCTACTTTATAAATTAATATATAAGCTATCTGCAAAGAAATTAAAGATTTTTCACAAGTATATTGAAAAGAATTTGAAGAAAAAATGAATTCAATCATTGAAAAGCTCAGCAAAAGCATTTATTCTCTTTGTGCTGAAGAAAAATAACAGTTTTTGATTATATGTGAATTATTAAAAATTGAATGTGATTATTATTAAAAATTGCTACTCATTTCTGCTAATCAGTGAGACAATGAATAAACTCACAAATACAAAAATCTTTATTAAGCTAGATTTATATAACATATATTATCACATTTGCATCTGATTAGAGAATAAATAAAAAATAGTCTTCTGTACATATTATGAGCATTTTAAATACTGAGTAATGCTATTTAAGCTAGTTAATATCTCAGCCACTTTTCAATTATATATCAATTAAGTGCTAGGTGATTTTTTGAATGTATACATTGTGATATATTTCAATAATATTTTTATTTATTTTCAATCAGTGAAGCAATATTGAAAAAATGTTTGAATTGTTCTGAACCATTTGCAAACTTACAGTCTATATGTGAAGTAAAGCAAGTGTAAGTTTGCAGTGACAAAAGTGAGTTTTTTAAAGTTCATTATTAGTCCAAAAGGCATTGAAATGAAGCTTGCTTGAATAAAAATTATAATAAGTTAATTACTGCTGTAAAATGTACATAACATTTAAATGTTCATTGAATTTATCAATTTCTACAAACACTTTATATACAACTTTGCAAAGATTAGTGTCTTTAATGATGCTTACAAAAGACATAAAAAAAAGTTAAAAATTTTCACTTTGTGCTGACTGAAAAAGTCCAAAAAGCATTTGAAAACTTAAAAACATTATTTATAAATGCATTTTTATTAATACATTTTAATTCTGAATGAAGAATACAAATTGAGCCAAATGTCTTTAACTTTGCAATTGTAGCAATAATTTTACAACTGTTAAAAGATGAAAAATAACACTTTGTTGTCTACTAATTTCATAAAATGCTTTCAGCAAAACAAAATTATAAGATTCATGATGCAAAGCTATTAGTTATTATGTTAGCCTTCAAAAAATGAAGACATTATTTAAAAGATGCAAAGCACTCAGTTATTGCATTGTTTAATTATACTAATTTTTGCTACTTTATAATGATTAAAAAGCTAAATGAACATTAAACAAAATGAATGAAAAAGCTCAATGCATTTAATTTTATTATAAAGCATTACTTAGAGAAAAACAACTTTGCAAATGCATTAAATTGTCACTTAGATTACAAGAAAAAAACAGCACAAAACATGCTACTTTCACTGCAAAAAAAACTTGTAAAGAGCTTTTTAAGCTCAAATTGAGAAAATTTCTTTAAAAAACTCTCACATGTGCTAAAAGCACTTTTGACATATTGACAAAAAGAAGCATTGTTAGTCAACATTATTGATGTCTATAAAAGTCAAAATACATTTATAAATAAAAGTTACACTGTAGGCAATATAAAAGATTTAAAACTTTTAATGCTCAGAATGTTAATTGCTGCAGTAATAGCATTTAAAATAGCTTATACAAATATACTCAAGATTATATTACAATTTTTATTACAAGTTCAGCAGAGAAATGTTTTTGTAAAATAAATAAGTAGCAAATTAAAGCATACAAATTAAACTGTATGCTTACTATAAAGCTCACAGTCAACTTTGCAGTGAAAAGTAAACAATGAACTAAATATTCAGACTAAGTACTTACTCTGAAAAATAAATTGAAATGATTTACTCAAATATAAAAACTATGCATATATACTGAAAAATAAAATTATGATAAAAGAAATTATTTGTACAAATTATAATAATTCACAAAAAAATTACTTCACAGTCAAGTGCACTTTTAAAACTATTCACTGCAAATACTTTTAGCATAATATGACAAAAAACATTAAAAAATATATTCAGACATGTGATAAATGTTAATGAATCAAAACACACAGGCACAAGTTTTATAAAAAGCTAGAACTGCTACTTTAGCCAATATGGCTTTTTGAAATCATTATAATGAATTTCATCACTGGTCTTTTATCTTTAAAATGACAAGAAAAAACTTATAATGTTATATTAATGATAATTAATGTTTTTATCAAGTAAGCTATATACATATTCACTCACATCAATTTAAATGCATCTCAGTTAGCTAATATTTTATATGACTAAGTATTCTAAAATTTCAAAGTATCAAAAAATATTGTAAGTGATCAAAGAATTTTATTCATAAGCAAATTTTGGTTTACACTGTGTTATTATCTAAATGTCAAATGTCAATTATTCACTGCATATTACTCTCAAACAAATAAGCAAACAAAATGTTAAAATTAAACACTAGAATATTATCTTCAAGCATATTACAACTATAATTAAAATGATTAAGCATAATGACTATTAATAGCTTAAGCTATTTACAACCAATTAATTCATAATGTTATCAGTGTGAGCTCAATGAAAGCATTGATGAAATACAATAAAAATATAAGTATAAATGTTAAGCTATCACTTTACAAAAGCAAATCAAATTTTACAGTAAACTATGCAGTGCAGTTACAGAAAACACATAAAGTGCTGAAATTGCATTTGAAGAAAGTAATCAAAGCTCAGAAAAAGTATTATAACAAATGTTATAAAATGATAATTTTCAAAATTGACAAAAAAATATTGCTGAATGCAAAAAACATTTAAATTCTTCACTCAAGTCAAAAACTGAAGAACTATTATTTGAGACTTTTTACTATTGTTAATGTTTAAGAAAAATAAATTTATAAGCTATAATTGACATTGCAATACTAACAAATTTACTTTGTTTTTTATGTTTTTTTGCTAAAAAAGTACTATAAGCACAATAATCAATTTTTGCTGAAACAATTTATACTGATTAATGTGAAAAAAAATAAAAAGTAAAAAGCATTTTTGCTACTCAAACACAGATAATAAAGACAAAATACTTAATGCAATAAAAAAAATTCTCTTCATTGAAAGACACATAAAAACTGAAAGAAAACATTTAAAAAGCTCAAAAACTAATATAGCTTTTCAAAGAAAAATAATTACAGCAAATGAAAAACTTCAAAAAACATTGAAAGAATTAAAAATTCAAAATATGTACAGACTGTGAAGCATGCATATATCTCACATATGAATTGCACATAATTGCATATAGTTATATATAGTTACATTTGATTGCATACAAATCACAAAGCAAATCATTTATTCAACAGCAACAAGAGATTAAACATATTGCAAAGTTATTTTTTGAGAACTAAAGCAAAACTACAATTTGCAACATATGAATTAAATTGTGTAATTGCAATAAATCTTGCAGTAAATTTTACAGTGAGAAGCAAACAAATGAAAATTATCACACTATATAATGGCAAATGAGAAAAACAATCATTGAATAAGAACTACAATACTATACAAGACAAACAATGCATTATAAAAAAAATATAAGCACTTGAAGAACTACAAGCTTCAAAAGCAAAGCTTATAAAGAGAGAAAACAATTGTAACATAAAAATTTAGCTAAAGTTATACTTTGTCACATAACACTTTGCTTAGATAGAGTTACAACTCTATGTGCACATATGTGTGCTTATTTGCACACTTGTAATAAATGTATATAATTCTCATAGACTACTAGAATTCTGGCAGTTAAAAATCAGTTTTACACATATCTTCACTATAGAGCTATGTCAGTACTAGTTTCTCTACACTACTTCATATACTGCTAGTAATATACTTTGTATATTTTAACAGTTTTTACAGTTTTGATTTTTTTTTGAAAAAAAGTGGTTTATTGAAATTGCAGTATAGCTTCTTTGTAATATAGCAATTTAGCTAGAGCTATACTTTATCATGTGACACCTCACTTAAATAAAGTTACAACTTTGTGTGTATATATATATAATCATCTACACACTTACAGTGAATGTATATAATTCTTACAAATTATTAAAATTCTGACAGTTAAAGATTAATTTTACATATATTTTTACTATAGAGTTATATCAATATCAATTTCTTTACACTACTTCATATATCACTAGTAGTATACTTAGTATATTTTAGTAATTTTTACAGTTCTAATTCTTTCTTTCAAAAAAAGTAGTTTGTTGAAATTATAATATAATTTTTCAACACTCTGCATTTTTATGTGTAATGTTTGATATTTACATAAAGTTCTCACAGCAAGCTGTGTATAATACACAAATAAATGTGACAAGTGAAGTGAAAGCCTTTACTATTCTCTTTACTGAGAATAGTTTGCAAAAAAACATTGTTAACTTAAAAGATTAAAAGAAAAAATTTTAAAATTACAACAGCAATAAAAAATCAATCAAAGCTGAGTTTAAAAAACAAATTGTAAACTTGCAGCAAAGCACATATCAAAACATACATTTTGAAGAAGAAAACTTTAATTTGAAAAATATGCAAATAAAGCTCAAGAAACTTTGTCAACAGCATAAATAATTTGAATTAAAATTGAAACTTACACATGAATAAAAATTATTGCAAAAAGCATAAAAGCAATTTAATTAATTACTCAACTCAAATGTTTCAAACAATTTTGACTTTGCAACTGTAAATGAGCTTGCAAGGCTTACAATAAATTTATAGATAAACTCACAAAGTGATTCATAACAAACAAACTTTAAAAATTTTCACAATAATTTCAAATTATTATGCAACTTGAAGAACAAAGCTTCATTATAAAAACAAAAGCAATTCTAAGAAAAAAACAACTTCACTATGAGACTATCACTTTAAATATTTAATGAGCAAAAATATTAGAGTAAAAACATGAAGAAATTTATCATCTTCATAGTTCATATGAAGCTTATTTTTCAGAAATACAAGAGATGGTTTTCAAACAATGATAATCAAAAAATAATTGAAAAAGCAAAATTTTTAGTTAACAATCATCTACTGAAATGAAGTCAACATATAAAAAAATTTTTATAAATTTAATCTGCAGCAAATTAATGACTTAAATAATTTTTGTTAATAAATAGTGTTAAAATACAATCAAACTTATTAAAGCAATAATCAGTTAGTGTACAACTTTGCAATATATTTCACTCAATGAAAAGCATAGTTGGCTGAACTTTATATTAAATGGCAACAAAAAAACATTTATATGTGAAAATTTTAGATGAGATTTGCAGAGAATTATTGTGTTTTAAAAACAAGCCAGAGAATTATAATAATTTCATTACTTATTTACAAATAGTAAAAATTTTTTTGTTTGACTAAAGAAAAATATTATATTAAAAACACATTTTCAAATTAAAGTAAATTAAGAAGAACTCAAAATGGCAAAAATTAAATTTCTACAAGAGAGATTTAAGACAAAATTTATAAGAAAATTTTTTCTAATCTGCAAATTTATAGCAAAATTTATAGTCAAACTTGCAGCTAATCTCACATCTCAATAATGACATTCTTAAAGACAAGAGACATATCAAGAGATAATGCATTTATTGCCATAAAATAAAACATATAGCAAAACACTATTACACACAATTTCAAGTAGAGAAAAAGTAAATTAAAAAGGCAAAAAACTAAATTCATCAATGCTATGCACTGTTGTAGCACTAAATATTGACTCTCATTGTCATAGTGATTTTGTTTTATTAATAGAGATTTCTCTAGAGACCTTTATTGATATGAAGAAAGTTTAAGCTTTAATTAATTTTAGCATTAAATTGAATTTTATCAGTCAAAACTAAGTAAAACAATATTTATTTAACATTGATAGCTAATCATGCAGTGTTAAAATTATAGATGAATATAAAATTATTTTATATAGCAGACAACAAATAATTACTAAAGCAATAGACCAAAATGATTTAATATGAAAATAAAGCTATAACTATAAAATAGTTAATATTAAGAGATATAATGTTATACTTGAATACTTTTGATTAGTTAAAATCAACTTTGATTCTAACTGGCTATTTCAAACATAAGTTTATCACAAAACTAAGTTAGTGAATAAGATTAAAATTATTTTAGTTACAAAGTGCAAATGTGAACTTCACAAAGAATGTGTAGTATTTTTACTTACTTCTGAATTATTTTTCAGAGATAGACTAGCAAATATTTTTATAGACATAAACATCATTATTTTAGAGCTACATTTACCTGAAAAGATAAAGAAATATACAAACATATTTTCAGAAAGAAAAGCTTAAATATTGCTAGAAAACACACACTTTAATTATGTGATTAATCTCAAATCAGATAAAAAGCTACTTTACAAGTCAATATACAAGTTATCTGCAAAAGAATTGAAAATTCTCTGTGAATATATTGAAAAGAACTTAAAGAAAAAATAAATTCAACTGTCAAAAAGTTTAGTAAAAACACTTATTCTTTTCATGCTAAAGAAAAATAATAGTTTTCAATTATGCATAGATTATTAGAGACTAAATGCAATTATCATTAAAAATTATTACTCACTTTTACTAATCAGTGAAACAATAAATAAATTCACAGATGCAAAGATTTTTACTAAGCTAAACTTGCATAATATATATCAACACATTTACATTCAAGCAGAGAATGAATAAAAGACAGCTTTCTGCACACATTATGAGCATTTTGAATATCAGATAATGTCATTTGAGCTAGTCAATGCTTCAGCAACATTTTAATTTTATATCAATTAAGCATTAAGCAATTTTTTGAATGTATATGTTGTGGTATATTTTGACAATATTTTTATTTATTTTCAATCAGTAAAGCAGCATTAAAAAAATATTTAAGCTGTTTTGAACTGTTTGCAAACTTACAGTCTATACACAAAGCAAAACAAGTGCAAGTTTATAGTGATAAAAGTAAGCTTTCTAAAGTTTATTATCAGCTTGAAAAGCATTAAAATGAAGTCTGCTTGAATAAAGATTATAATGAGCTAGTCACTACTGCAAAGTATGCATAACATTTAAGTGTTTATTAAATTTGCCAATTTTTACAAATGCTTTATACACAACTTCACAAAAATCAGTGAGCTTTTAGTGATGCTCACAGAAAGCATAAAAAAGAGCCAAAAACTCTCACTATTTGTGCTTACTGAAGTAGTTTAAAAAATATTTGAAAACTTAAAAACACTATTCATTAATGCATTTTTACTAATACATTTTAATCTGAAATGAAAAATACAAATTGAACTAAATGCTTTTGATTTTGCATTAGCAGTTATAATTTCACAACTGCTGAGAAATGAAAAATAACACTTTGTTGTCTACTAATTTCATAAAATGCTTTCAGTGAAATAAAATTATAAAACTTATAATGCAAAGCTATTAGCTATTGTGTTAGTCTTCAAAGAATAAAAACACTATTTGAAAAGTGCAAAACATTTAGTTATTGTATTGTTTAATCATGTTAATTTTTACTACTTTATAACAATTAAAAAGCTGAATGAATATCAAACAAAATAAGTGAAAAAGCTCAGTGCATTTAATTTTATTATAGAGCATTGCTCAGGGAAAAACAACCCCACAAATGCATCAAGTCATCACTTAAATTACAAGAAAAAAACAGCAAAAAACATGCTATTTTCACTGCAAAGAAAACTTGCAAAAAACTTTTGCAAATGTTAGAAGCATTTTTGATACATAAACAGAAAAAATATTGTCAGTCAACATCATTGATGCTTATAAAAGTTAAAATACATTTATGAATGAAAGTCACACTGCAAGTGATATAAAAAATATAAAACTTTTAATGCTTAGAATGTTAACTACTATAGCAATAGCATTCAAAACAGTTTATACAAATATGCCAAAGATTATATTACAGCTTTTACTATAAGTTTAGCAGAAAAATATTTTTGCAAAATAAACAAGTAGTGAATTGAAGTGTGCAAATTAAACTGTGCACTCATTACAAAATTTGCAGTTAATCTTACAGCAAAAAGCAAACAATGAATAAAATATTTAAACTGAGCACTTACTTTGTAAAATAGATTGAAATAATTTATTTAAATATGAGAGTTGTGTATATGTATTTAAAAATAAAGCTATAATTCAAGAAATTATTCACACAAATTATGATAATTCACAAGAAAATCATTTTGCAGTCAAGTGCACTTTTGAAACTATTCACCACAAATACTTTTGGCATGATATGGCAGAAAACATCAAAAAATATATTTAGACATGTGATAAATGTCAACAAATCAAAATACATAAACATAAGCTTTATAAAGAGCTAAAATTATTATCTCAGTCTACACAGCTTTTCAAAATTATTATGATAAATTTTATTACTAGTCTTTCATCTTCAAGATGATAAAAAAAAATTATAATATTATATTAGTAATAATTAATGTTTTCACTAAGTGAGCTATATACATATTTACTCACATCAATTTAAATGCATTTTAGTTAGTCAATATTCTATATGATCAAGTATTTCAAAATTTTCTGATATCAAAGAATATTGTAAGTGATTAAAAAACTTTATTCACAAACAAATTTTAGTCTACACTGTGTTATTATTTAAATGCCAGACAATGATTATTCACTGTTTTTTATTCTCAGATAAACAAGCAAATAAAACATTAAAATTAAACATTAAAGTATTATCTTCAAATGTATTGCAACTACAATTAAAACAACTAAGCATAATAATTACTAATAGCTTAAATTATTTACAATCAATTAATTTATAGCACTATCAGTGTAAGCTCAATAAAAGCATTGATGAAATACAACAAAAATATTAGTATAGATGTCAAGCTATCATTTTGTGAAAATAAATTAAATCTCACAGTGAATTATACAGCATAGTTACAGAAAATATACAAATCATTGAAATTGCACTTGAAGAAAGCAGTTAAAGCTCAGAAAAAGTATTACAATAAACATTATAAAGCAATAATTTTTAAAATTAATAAAAAAATACTATTGAACACAAAAAACATTTGAATTCTTCATCTGAACTGAAAACTAAAGAACTACTACTTGAGATTTTTTACTATTATTGATGCTTAAAAAAAACAAGTCTACAAGCTATAATTAACATTGTAATACTAAAAAATTCACTTTGTTTTTTATGTTTTTTTGCTGAAAAAGTATTATAAGTGTGATAATTAATTTTTGCTGAAACAATTCATACTGATCAATGTAAAGAAAAAATGAAAAGTAAAAAGCATTTTGCTACATGAATATTGACAATGAAGACAAAATATTTGATGTGATAAAAAAAATTTCTTTCATTAAAAAATACATGAGAATTAAAAGAAAATGTTCAAAAGACTTAAAAGCTAGTGCAGCTTTTCAAAAAAAAGCAACTACAGCAAATGAAAAGCTCAAAAAAACACTGAAAAAATTAAGAAACTAAAATAAAAATTATTCATTTTAAGAAAATGACTTAAAGCTTAAAAACTATTAGAAAATTATTTGCAAACATTATTCAGAGACCACAAAAAACATCACTTAAAAACAATTATCATAATGCTGAAAAAACTTTTCTCACACTCAGTTTTTACACTTATGCTTCTAAAGAAGTTTATGCATTTCTTTTAAACAGCTGAAAATTTAAACTAGCAACTTAATAATTTAGTAGCTGATGATATAGCACTACTTAAACTACTTAATAATAATCATCAAGCACTTTATTACATTAATGGCTTAAACTAGCAATTATTTAATGGCATATTAGCTAGAAAAGCAAACTTTAACTGAGAAAACTTACATTATGGCAGTTGTGTTGTGTCTGCAAATAGTGGCAGCATTTGCAGTAATGCTTTCCAAAGGCAAACTACTCATAACAAAGCTTTTTCACTGAGAAAAAGTCTCAACTAATTATATATCAGCAATAGAGAAATTAACTCATAGTGAATAAGGCCAGAATGAAAACAAAAGTAGCAGTAAAGATGGCAAAGACAGCAGTGGCAGTAGTGGCAAAAGCAGTGAAAATGATAATGATGAAAGCATTGAGGCTAAGCAAAGAAATTTGCTGAATTTTCAATTAAATAATCATTTGCATTTTAGCAAAAACTGCAAATAAAGGCCTCAAAAAAATTAAAAAATTCTCTTTAGTTAATTTCTCAGCAGAGCTCAAAAAGTTTATTACTAATTTTTTTTTTGAGAAAAAACTTCTTAGCTTCTCAAAAATTCTTTGTTTCATTATTTTTGTGAGACTATCAGTGATAACTGATGAAAACTTAGCAAGTTTTCTCATCAATACATTTTTAAAAGCTAAAAGAAAATAAATGAACAAACAGATTAAAAAGAAATTTATTTAGTTATATAATTTAATTAATAATAAGTAACATTAAGTCAGCTAGCACAGTAAGCATTATAAACACAGAGTGCAAAGCATAACTGTGAAGCACACATACAAATTGCACATAATTATATATAAATTGCAAAGTAAACTATTTATTCATAAGCTAACCACAAAAGATTAAATTTATTAAAGTTATTTTTGTTAAAAAACCAAAGCAGAAAATGATTAAAAGCATAAATAAACTTTTGTAAATAACTTTGAAAAAATAATTGTGAAAAAGATAAAAAAAACACAACTTAAACAAACTTAAGTAGTGAGTTTAAAAATATAACAAAGAAATTGTCATACAATAGTTAATGAATGCAAACAATATGCTATTGTGAGAAACACAATCACTGAAGAAAAATTATAATGCTATGCAATATGCAAATAAAAACTACAATACTACACAATGAAAAAATACAATTACTGAATAAAAACTATCATACTATGTAACATGAAAATGAGAATGACAATGCTATACAATGTGAACAATACACTATTAAAAGAAATATAATTACTTAAAAAACTACAAACTTCAAGAATAAAGTGTATAAAAAAACAATTGTAATGTGATAATCTAACTAGAGTTATGCTTTGTCATGAAACACTCACTTAAATAAAATTACAATTTTGTGTATACACATGTGTGCTCATTTGTGCACTTGCAGTGAATGTATATAATTCTTGCAGACTGTCAGAATTCTAGTAACTAAAAATCAGTTTTACATATATCTTCACTATAAAACTATATCAATACCAGTTTTTTTACACTACTTCATGTATTACTAATAGTATACTTTGTATATCTTAGCAGCCTTTACATAATTATGTTTTTTCACTTCAGTTTGAGTCAAAATTAATTGCTTACAGTTATAAGTATTTTAATATAATATTATAATTTTTAAAATTAATTGTTTTAAACTTATAAATGCACATTTTTCTAACTTTTTTGCTATTTTTTATTATGATCTTCATGATGCAATGTTTATATATGTTTATCTTGTGTTCATTCAGAGCTTGCACTTTTTTTAGTAAATTTGTTTTATTTAACAAATGCTTTTTAGCTTATTATTGCAATATAAAATTGCTTTTTGCACTTAAGTTTATCAGCACTCATACACTGACAAAACTTCACATAGTTGCAATTTTAATGCAGAAGGCAATGATCATAAAACTATGTTTTTAAAAATTAATTTTTCATTGAGTGCTAGTGAAATGATATATTAGTACTTTTTCAAAAAAAATTGTCACTAGTGTGTAGCTTTAATTAGTTTACTTTTTACTTTAACTCTTGCTCAAAACATGTGATATTCTTATGTGACTTATATTATGTGACATTATTTAATGCAAAGCTTTTAACTATGGCTTTGCTGCAAATTACTAATAATGTTATTACAGTACTAAGCATTTATAATAGTCTTAAAGCAGTTTAATTCAATTAGCTAAGTGTAATATAGCAATTTAGCTAAAGCTATACTCTGTCATGTGACACTTCACTTAAATAGAGTTACAACTTTGTGCACACATGTGTACACTCATTTGTGAATGTATATAATTCTTGCAGGCTATTAAAATTCTAACAGTCAAAAATTAGTTCTACATATATCTTCACTATAGAGCTATACTAATATTAGTTTCTTTACACTATTTTATGTACTGCTAGTAGTATACTTTGTATATTTTAGCAGTTTTTACAGTTCTAATTCTTTCTTTCAAAAGAAGTGATTTATTAAAATTGCAGTATAGCTTCTCAATGTTTTACATTTTCATATATGGCATTTGATACTTATGCAAAGTTCTTACAGTAGACTACACACAATACACAGATAAATGTAACAAGTGAAATGAAAATTTTTATTGTTCTCTTTACTAAAAATAATTTGCAAAAAAGCATTGTTAACTTAAAAAATTAAAAGAAAATAACAAAGAATAAAGCTCAAAATTATAATGATAATAAAAAATTAATCAAAGCTAAGCTTGAGAGACTAGCTATATGTTACCACTTTAGAATTCTTCCTAGCTATCTTATTGTACTGTTTGTTAGAAAAGACTCAACAGAACATTAATTTGGTTTCTTCTTAATGATCTAAATTTATTTAGATCTTGTTTTTAAACAGTTGATGTAGTCTGCTTATCATAGTTCTTCAGATAAAGCTTTATTTGTTATGTAACTTGATGGGTTTAACTGAATAACAATAGCTAAGTCAGAAATAGAGTTTAATTAAATTATAATTTTTTTAGTATTGTTCTTACTGACCTGTAGTAGATAGTAGATAATATAATAAGATAAATTAAATGTGAAGAATTAAATACATCTGCTGAGTGAGAATGAGCTTTTTTATATATTCAGTTCTCTGTATATCATTCTATATACCACTTGCCTTGCTATATTTGTTGCTATACTGTATATCATTTTGTATACTAGTCTGTGTGTTTCACTAAGTTGGTATATTGTATCATCACATGATCTCATAATTATCTCTTAAGTCTGTCTTGCTCTAGTGCTACACTATAAAGTTTTGTTCTATTAAAGTGTCACAATTATACTTCTTCATAGTTGGTTTGTAACATTACTTTCTCTCTTCAAAGTCTTTATCTCTGAAAACTCATAAATAAAGTGCTCACTTTTATCATTATTGTGACTTTAACTCTTTCTGTGAGTGATGTCTTTCTTTTTTCATCATGTCTTCTTAACATAAGCATGTGTCAAAAACTAACTCTTTTTGTGATCAGTATCATAAAAACTGTTATTGCTTCAAGAAAATCAAAAAAAATAATTTCATCATTAAGTTTTCTTGTCAATATTGTTTTTCTCATAGTATCCTTTGCAAAATGAATGGTTGTTGCAAAAACTGTGCTGTGTGTACTAAACACAGTTAAAAACATGAAAAACATTTTTATAGCAATAAAAAATGATGTAATCTTCAATTCACTGAAGATAAACTGAAGACTGAATTGACTGAAGCTGAAAAGCAGTAGACTTTTTTATTTTCTAAAATTCTTTGTCTCTGCAAGCATCACAAATTTCTGAAAGAGTGTGGTTTTAAAATGTCTGATTATAATACTCACATTCTTAAAATTTTTGAAGAGCTAAATTTCTCTGAAAATGTAGCTGAATTGTGTTGTATGGCCAATGAGAATAATTATCAGCATTAGAAGTTATTAGCTACTCTTGATAATTCATTAATAAGTTAACTTCTTTGTGATTTGAGTTTCAGTTTCTGGACTTCTGCTAGTCTTGATATTTCTTCATCAGATGTTAATAATTCATCAAATTCTTAATAAGTTCTTAAGTGTTCTCTGAAGTATCATATTTCTTTCACTTCACTAGATATTGTATTTGTCCATTGACTTTTCTCTTGTTTAGAATTTTTTTAACTTCATATTCTTCTTCTATGGTTTCAATTTCTTCATTTCACATTTGAGTGTTCTGTGGTGCTAATTTCAATAATAAGATATGAAAAATCAGATATATTTTCATGCTGTCTAGTAGTTTCAATTTGTAGTTCACTAGTTCAATTTTTTCTTTGATAATGAATGATTCAATTTTCTTACTGTCAAATTTGCTGCTTGATTATTTTATCTTAATATTTTTGCATAACAAGTATATTTTTTTCTCTCTTTTTAAATTAAGTTTTCTCTGATGAATTTTGTTGTAGTAAACTGCCATTCTGAGATTTACAAATTTAATATTTTTCTGTAGTTGCTTGTGTAATGTTTATAGCTATATTATCTTCTTTTTCACTTCATGGTTCATTTCTCATGTTTCCTTTGGTTCACTGTCAAATTTGGAATTATACCCAAAATTAATATAAAATAATGTTTCTTTGATTGTCATATTGATTGAATTATTGTATGCAAATTGTGCCATAAGTAACAGTTTAACTCAATTGTTCTAATTGTAATTCATGTAGTTCTGTAAATATTGCTCAATTGTCTAATTTATTCTTTCTGTTTGTTTATTTGTCTGTGAATAATAAGCTGTGCTAAGTCTATGCTTAATGTCAGTTATATTTATCAATATCTTTCATAACTTTAATGTAAACTGTGAATCTTTATCTGTTGTAATTTTCTTCAGTGTGCCATGTTTGTTAAACACATATCAAAGTAGCAGATATGCTGTATTTAAAGCTATTGTGTCTATTCTCATTGGTATGATGTATATATATTTTGTCAATCTATTCATTACTGTGAGAATAGTGTTATATGTAACTTCATTCTTTTTTGACTCTGATAGTTGTGTGATAAAGTTTATAATAATAATTTATCTTCAAGATTGAGTGGATACTGCAAGTAATTATAATTCTTTATATAGTAAATATTTTACTATCTTATTCCTCTGACAAATGTCACATTTCTTTAAGTGTTGATATATTGTCTGTTGCATATTTGAAAAATAAAAGTTTCTTAATATTAATTCTTCTGTTTTTTTGATTTCAAAATGTTCTTTTGTTGGTGGCTTATAATATTTCTTGATCACTTCTTCTCTTGCTATAAATGATATATATATTAATCTGTTGTAGTAAATTAATTTATTATCTTCTGTTATCTTGTTGATTTTTTCTTTAATCATTTTGAAATTTTTGTCTTTTGCAATTTCTCATCTGATAATTTATATCAGTTTCTTATCTTAACTTTCAATAGTTATTATTGCTATTAATGTTGCCATTTGCTTGTTGTATATTATTATTTCATTCTTCTGAAATTTCAATAGTGCTGGTTTTAGTTCAAAAACTTTTTTTTTGTGGTTTAATTGTCTGCTGAATGCATTTACTTGCTTATTTTGTTCTTCACTGCAATGTTTAATTGTGAAGTTGTAATTCATCAATATCTCTGCTCATCTTGCTTGTCTTTATGTTAACACTTTAATTGTTGTGAAGTAAGTAAGATTCTTATAATTAGTAATTACTTTAATTGTGTGTTTGGCTTCTTTAAAATATACTTTTTACTGTTAAAATATTATCACTATAGCCAACAATTTCTTGTTGTGAATCTCATAGTTGAGTTCTGCTAGTATCATCTTTCTTAAATAATACATCACTGAGTGTAGCTTTTTATTGTTATCTGGCTGTGATATAACTGCTTCAATCACATAGTCTAATGCATTAGTCTTAATAATTATTTTTTTCACTAAGTTGTGCTGTCTAATCACTGATGCTGTTATTATTCTTATTTTGATTTCTTTAAATACTTTCTGTTGCATTTCTGTCTATTAAAACTTTTTTTTCTTTTTCAAAAGATTGAATAGTAATCTTATAATATTTGCATATTGTTCAATGTATTATCTATAGTAGTTTACCATCTTAATGAATGCTTGTAATTCTTATAAATTTGTTAATACTAACTAATTTCTAATTGTCTAAATTTTTAATTAATCTGTTTATATCTTTTCTTAAATAATCTGATGTTCTAGAAAATTCATTTTCTGAACATGAAATTTGCATTTTTTTAGCTTAAGTTGTAGCTTTGTTAATCATAGTTTTTATAGTACCATTCTGATGTGTTTAACATGATTTTCAAAGCTCTTGAAGAATATTAAAATGTTATCCAAATAAGCTATAACAAAGTTAAATTAATATTTGCTTAGTACTAAATCAATAAATCTTTAAAATGTTACTAATGTGTTCATCAATTCAAATAGCATGATCTTATATTAGTAGTGTCCAAATTTGGTTCTAAATGCCATTTTTTATTTGTCTCTGAATTTAATTTGTATTTGATTGTATGCATCTGCAATATTAAATTTCATAAACCATTTTGTTTCTCATACTACATTTTGTATTTTTGTAATCAATAGTAACAGATATTTATTTTTAATTGTAATTTTATTTAACTATCTGTAGTTAATACAAAATCATAAGTCACTATTCTTTTTTGACACAAATAACATTGAGTATTCTGCTGATGATGTTACTAGTTCAATGTAATTTTATCTCAATTTGTCATTAATATATTCTTTTATAACCTCTGCTTTTTTTTCTGACATTGAGTAAATTAATTTGCACATTGATTTCTTCTCTTTTATTAAAGATATCTTATAGTCAAATGGTTTGTGGTTTGGTAATCTTTTATTAATATTAAAATTAAAAAAATTTTTGAATTGCTTATACTTTTTTGAAATTGTTAGTTTTGTTGCTTCTTGCACTTCTTTTTTGCTCACTGTAGTGTCATATAGTGTTTAACTATGCTGCCTCTCTTGAATTTGCATGTCTTTTTGTATAGTCTCATTCATTAACTCACTGTTTATAGACTCTCTGAGATTTATTTGTTTCTTTGTTTTAAGATCACTGATTGTTTCTTTTAACTCAGTTTTTTTTGTAGCTAATTTTATTTCACTTATCTGACTTTCTGAGGCCTGTGAGTGGTCTTGTTTTAGCCTTATTCCACATGTACATTTTGTGAACTGTATTTTGTTATGTGTTCAATCAATCTCTGAATTGTGTTGCTTTAGCTATGATACTTTGAGTATCATATTGTACTCTTCAACTTTAGTCACATCAAAGTTGAGTAATTTTAAATGGTTCTGAATTAAGACTGATATTAATTTTGTCTCTGTGATTAGAAACTGTTTCAAATCTTCTTTATTGAGTTCTGAAATTAATACTAACTGTTGTTTGGCTTTTTTTAAAATCTGTAACTTCTTCATGAATTCTGAATCTATAAAGTTTTCTGTGGCTTTTAAGTCAATTAGCACTTTAGCTGACTGGCTCATAATCTTAGTCTATATCTTGATGTGTCAGTTTTTGACTGTTGCTATCATCTGATGTTGTTATTCTTGTTATTGTCTTCTGATTCAATTTTCCTGTGGAAAATATACATTGTTGATTTTTGAGCTATAGTGCATTAAGCAATAGTCTTTATAACATGCTGTCCAATGCATGCTTTGGTGCTGTGAGTGTCTCTAATACTCTATATACATATATTTTGGCTTATCATAGTAAGCTAATGTTTCTCTCTGTGGAGAATTCTCTTATATTTTAATTTAATGAGTTTCTTGTTTATAATTATTTTCTTCTGAGTTTAGCAAAGTGGGATCTATCACTTGTGTCTTAGCCTCAGTTGTCTCATTGTTTAATTTTTTATTAGTTTTAAGTAATTTTCTTTTGCTTTCTGATTTCTTAAGTGTTTCACTGGCTTTATGCCATTCTTCAGTGGTGGAATTTTTATTGTTTCTCATTAGTTCTTTGTAGATTTGTTGCATGCTTTGTTCTTGTGTGTATTGTCTGATGATTTTGTTATTTGAGTTGTTTTGCTTTGCTATCTTCTTTATTTAATATTATTATTATTTTTTTCTTTTGTATTGTTTGATACTTATAATCTGATTTGTGATTATCTCAATGTCTTCTAAAGCATTGCTTATTTTCTTGTCCAGTTTTATCACTGCCATCTTTACTGTGTTGATGATGGTCTTAACTGTGAAGTTCATTTCAGTTCTCATGTGTTTTATAATTTGTTGCTTTTTAATGCTATTATCATGGCTGAGTTCTTCAGATATCTTCTGAAATATTTTATTCATTTTATCTTCAAGTTGTGTCATAATCTCATGTGGTCTTGCTGTCTTCTCAGACATCTCAATTGATTTTTAATCTTTTTCTTCATATTTTAAATGCTGTAATTCTTCATATTGTGCTTTTTTTTAGCTTTTTAGTTCATCACTAAAGTCAATCTCTAGGAAGTCATTGTTATTAACTTAGTTGCTTGTTGTGTTAAGCTATTGTGTCTCTTTCTTAAGTAATTTGCAGTTTCTGACTATATGTCTCTTTTTCTGACAATTATAACATATAATCTTTTTCTTTTGCTTGCTTTTTAGCTTAAATTTAACTTTGTCTTTCTGTTGTGTTGTGTTCAATTTCATTAGTTATAGTCTGTAAAGATTCACTTTAAATTTTTTATACCATTGTCTTTGATTAGTGCATTATAAGTGTCATGTAGACTATTCATCATTTCTTCATTGTTTCACTTATTGTTCAGTCATCTTTCTCTTATAAATTTTGTTATCAATTTGTATGAATTGTTCAATTAATTTATCAATGTTAATAAGCAGTTCTTCTTTAGCTAATTCATTCTGAACTTTTTTTTTTAGTTTTTGTTTATAAATCACAATCTGCACTTTATTTTTCTATTGCAAGTAAGACATAATTTGTTGATACTATATTGTGTACTATTTGACTGATTCAATCTGTTGAAGTTATTACAGTTTTTGTTTCATAATTTTAGTTTTGTTGATCATTTCAAAGGCTTTATCCAATTCTGTGGCAAAGCCTATATATTCACTGAATACTCATTTGGTTATTTTGTCTTGGTTTTCTTTGTTGTCTCAGTTCTCTTTTCTGTTTTTCACAATAAAGTTGATTTAATTAAATGCCAATCTTCTCATATAGAATATCACTAGTATAATCTTGTTATAATCTCTGATGATTTCTGTTATTTTAAAATACAATTCAAGCTAAGTGAGAAATGCCTGTAAACAGTGAAATTATTCATCAAATGATTTAAGTTTTAGTGGTTTAAATTAAGTTGTGATGATTTGCTATGTGCTTTATAATTTCTTAAGTTGCTGAATTATTTCTTGAAGCTATTCAAGTTTTTTCTTAATATCTTTTATGTTATTTCTCTATATTATTGTGTACAATCATTTAATCTTTTTCATCAATTTCAAATTGTTTAGTTTATCATTATCTCTAGGTGTTGTCACTGGTGATGACTGTGCTGAGATTGCTAGTCTCACAGTCAGTTGCTTTTTTATATTTTTGAATGCTGACATGATAACTGCTGTTTCTTGATTATAATACTTAAGTCTTTGATAACAGAGTCAAAGGCATTCAATGTGTTATCACTTTAAAATTCTTCTTAGCTATTCTATTGTACTATTTGTTAAAGAAAACTTAATAAAACACTAATTTGATTTCTTCTCAATGACTTAAATTTATTTAGATTTTGTTCTTAGATAGTTAATATGGCTTACTTATTACAGTTTTTCAGATAAAACTTTGTTTGTTGTGTAACTTAGTGAGTTTAACTAAATAACAATAGTTAAGTTAAAAGTAATGCCTGATTAAATTGTAATTCTTTTAATACTGTTTTTACTGACCTATAGTAGATAGTAGATAATATAATAAGATAAATTGAATATAAAAAACTAAATACATCTGCTAGATAGAAATAAGCTCTTTTATATATTTAGTTCTTTGTATACCATTTTGTATATCACTTGTCTTGCTATATTTGTTGCTATACTGTATACTATTCTGTATATCAGTTTGTGTGTTCTGCTAGGTTGATATATTGTATCATTATATAATCTCATGATTGTCTTTTAAGTTTGCTTTGCTTTAGTGCTGTGCTGTAAAGTTTCATTCTATTAAAGTGTTACAGTTGTGCCTCTCTATGATTGGTCTGTAACACTATAAACTCACAGTGAAGTATGCATTGAAATGCACATTTTGAAAAAGAGAACTTTAACTCAGAAAACACATAAATAAAGTTTAAAAAACTTCATCAACAGTATAAATGACTTAAATTAAAGTTGAAATTCATACACAAACAAAAACTATTATAAAAAGCATAAAAACAATTTAATCAATTGCTTAATTTGAATGTCTCAAACAATTTTAACTCTATAACTATAAATAAATTTGTAAAACTCACAGCAAACTCACAGACAAATTTACAAAGTAATTCACAATAAATAAACATTAAAAACTCTCATAATAACTTCAAAATATTATGCAACTTGAAGAATAAAGCTTCATCACAAGAATAAAAATAATCTTAAAAAAAAGTAACTTCACTGCAAAACTATTATTTCAAATATTTAATGAGCAAAGATATCAGAGCAAAAGCATAAAAAAATTTATTATTTTCATAACTCATATAAAGCTCATCTTTCAGAAATACAAGAGATGATTTTTAAACAATAAAAATTAAAAGATAATTAAAAAAGCAAAATTTTTAGCTGATAATTAACTACTAAAGTAAAGTCAACACATGAAAAATATATATCAAAAATTTATTTGAAAAAACTTTTACAAATTCAATTTGCAGTAAATTAATAACTTAAACAATTTTTATTATTAAGTAGTGCTAAAATACAATTAAATTTATTAAAGCAACAATCAATTAGTGTATGACTTTGCAGTGTATTTTATTTAATGAGAAGTATAGTTAACCAAACTTTATATCAAATGGCAACAAAAAGAACATTTATGCATGAAAATTTTAGATGAGATTTGCAAAAAACTATTGCACTTCAGAAATGAGCTAAAGAATTATAATAACTTCATTGCTTATCTGCAAGTAGTAAAAAACTTTTTATCTGACTGAAGAAGAGCACCATGCAAAAAATACACTTTTAAATTGAAGTAAATTAATAAAAACTTAAAATGGTAAAAATTAGATTTTTATAAAAAAGACTTAAAATAAAATTTATAAGAAAATTTTTCTCAATCTGCAAACTTGCAATGAGACTTATAGTTAAGCTTGCAGTTAATTTTACACTTTAATAATAATGCTCTCAAAGACAAGAAATATATTAAAAAATAATACATTTACTACCACAAGATAAAGCATATAATAAAACATTATTACACATAACTTCAAGTAAAGAAAGAACAAATCAAAAAAACAAAAAACTAAATTCACTGATGCTATACACTGCTGTAGCATTAAATATTAATTCTCATCATCACAATAATTTTGTCTTATCAATAAATATTTTTCTAAAAATCTTTATTGGCATAAAGAAAGTTTGAGCTTTAATCAATTTTAACACTAAATTGAATTTTATCAGTTAAAACTAAGTAAAGCAATATTTACTCAATATTGGCAGTCAACCACACAGTGTTAAAGCTATAGATGAATATAAAATTATTTTATATAGCAGATGACAAATAGTCACTAAAGCAACAAATTGAAATAGTCTAACATGAAAGCAAAACTATAATTATAAAGCAGTCAATATCAAGAAATATGATGTTATACTTAAATACTTTTAATTAGTCAAAATTAATTTTAATTCTGACTAATTATTTCAAATATGAGTTTATTATAAAATTAAGTCAGCAGATGAAATCAAAATTATTTTAGCTACAAAGTGCAAATATGTAGCATTTTTACTTACTTTTAAATTATTCTCTGGAGGCAGACTAGCAAGTGTCTTTGTAGATGTAAACATCATCATCTCAGAGCTGCATCTATCTGAAGAGATAAAGAAATATATGAATGTATTTTTCAAAGAGAAAGCTAAAATATTTCTAGAAAATACACACTTTAATCATATAATTGATTTTGAATTAAATAAAAAGTCACTTTACAAATTAATATACAAGCTATCAGCAAAAGAATTGAAAATTCTCTGTGAGTATATTGAAAAGAACTTGAAGAAAAAATAAATTTAATTATTAAAAAGCTCAGCAAAAGCATTTATTCTTTTTATGCTAAAGAAAGATGACAGTTTTTAATTATGCATAAATTACTAGAGCTTGAATATAATTATCATTAAAAATTACTATTCACTTTTGCTAATCAGTAAGACAATGAATAAACTTGCAAGTATGAAAATCTTTACCAAGCTAGACTTGTGTGATATGTATCATTGCATTTGCATTTGATCAAAAAATAAATAAAAAATAGTTTTTCACACATGTTATAAACATTTTAAATACTGAGTAATGCCATTTGAGCTAGTCAATGCTTCAGCAATATTTCAATTCTATATTAACTGAGTGTTAAGTGATCTTTTAAATATATGTGTTGTGGTATACTTTGATAATATTTTTATTTATTCTCAATTAGTGAAGCAGCATTGAAAAAATGTCTAAACTATTCTAAATCATTTGCAAACTTATAGTTTATACACAAAGTGAAGCAAGTGTAAGTTTACAGTAATAAAAGTGAGCTTTTTAAAGTTTATTATTAGTCTGAAAAATATTGAAATGAAATCAGCTTAAATAAAGACTATAATGAGCTAGCCACTGCTGCAAAATGTGCATAACATTTAAGTGTTCATTGAATTTGTTAATTTCTATAAGTGCTTTATACACAACTTTGCAAAAATTAGTAAGTTTTTAGTGATACTTATAAAAAATGTAAAAAAAAGTCAAAAACTCTCATTATTTATGTTTATTAAAGAAGTTTGAAAAACATTTAAAAATTTCAAAGCATTATTCATTAATGTATTAATACTGATACATTTTAACCCAAAATGAAAAATACAAATTGAGTCAAATGTTTTTAAGTTTGCTTTTATAACAATAATTTCACAACTGCTAAAATATGAAAAGTAACACTTTGTTATCTACTAATTTTGAAAGATGCTTTTAATAGAATGAAATTATAAGATTTATAATGCAAAACTATTAACTATTATGTTAGTCTTCAAAGAATGAAAACATTATTTGAAAGATGCAAAGCACTCAGTTATTGTATTGTTTAATTATGTTAATTTTCATTATTTTATAATGATTAAAGAGCTAAATGAATATCAAACAAAATAAGTGAAAAAGCTCAGTGTGTTTAATTTTATTATAGAGCATTATTCAGAGAAAAATAATCTCACAAATGTGCTAAGTTGTCATCTGAATTACAAGAAAGAAATGATAAAAAACATGCTATTTTCACTGCAAAAAAATTTGCAAAAAGCTTTTTGAGCTTAAATTGAGAAAATCTCTTTAAAAAACTCTCTCAAGTGCTAAAAGCATTTTTGACATATTAGCAGAAAAAAACATTGTTAGTTAACATCATTGATGCTCATAGAAGTTAAAATGCATTTATAAATAAAAGTCACATTACAAATGATATAAAAGATTTAAAATTTTTAATGCTCAAAATGTTAGCTACTACAATGATAACATTTAAAACAGCTTATACAAATATGCTTGAGACTATATTACAGCTTTTACTATAAGTTTAGCAAAAAAACATCTTTGTAAAATAAATAAATAATAAACTGAAGTGTGCAAATCAAACTATACACTCACTGTGAGATTTGCAGTCAATCTTGCAGTGAGAAGTAAATAATGAACTAAATATTTAGACTAAGCACTTGCTTTGAGAAATAAATTGAAATGATTTACTTAAATATAAAAGCCATACATATGTACTAAAAAAATAAAGTTATAATAGAAAAAATCATTTGTACAAATTATAATAATTCACAAAAAAATTACTTTGCAGTCAAGCACATTTTCAAAACTATTTACTGCAAATATTTTTAGCATAATATGATAGAAAATATTAAAAAATATATTCAGACATGTAATAGATGTCAACAAATTAAAACACACAAACATAAGCTTTATAAAAAGCTAAAACTATTATCTCAGTCAATATAGCTTTTTGAAATTATTACAATGAATTTCATCACTAATCTTTCATTTTCAAAATGGCAAGAAAAAATTTATAACACTATATTAATAGTGATTAATGTTTTCACTAAATAAACTATATACATACTCACTCACATTAATTTAAATGCACCTTAGTTAGTCAATATTTTATATAACCAAGTATTTTAGAATTTTAAAGTATCAAAGAATATTATAAGTAACTAAGAAATTTTATTTACAAGTAAATTTTGATCTACACTGTGTTATTATTTAAATGTTAAACAATAGTTATTCACTATATATCACCCTCAGATAAATAAGTAAACAAAACATTAAAATTAAACATTAAAGTATTATCTTCAAGTGTATTGCAACTATAATTAAAACAACTAAGCACAATAGCTACTAATAGCTTAAATCATTTATAACTGATCAATTCATAACACTATTAGTATAAGCTTAATGAAAGCATTAATAAAATACAATGAAGACATAAGTATGAATGTTAAGCTATCACTCTGCAAAAGTAAATTGAATTTCACAATAAATTATATAGCATAGTTACAGAAAACATATAAAGTACTGAAATTGCATCTAAAGAAAATAGTCAAAGCTTAGAAAAAATATTACAATAAACATTATAAAGCAATAATTTTTAAAATTAGTGAAAAATACTATTGAACACAAAAAATATTTGAATTTTTCATCTGAACTAAAAACTGAAAAACTACTACTTGAGATTTTTTACTATTACTGATGCTTGAAAAAAATAAGTCTACAAGCTACAATTAACATTACAATATTAAAAAATTTACTTTGTTTTTCATATTTCTCTGCTGAAAAAGTACCACAAGCAAATAATTAATCTTTGCTGAAATAATTTATACTGATCAATGTAAAAAAGAAATGAAAAGTAAAAAGCATTTTTGCTATTCAAACATGAGCAATGAAAACAAAATATTTAATGCAATGAAAGAGTTTCTTCTCATTAGAAAACATATGAAAATTAAAAGAAAATATTCAAAAGACTCAAAAGCTAGTACAGCTTTTAAGAAAAAACAATTACAGCAAACAAAAGGCTTAAAAAGATATTGAAAGAATTAAAAATTTAGAAAGCATATAAACTGCAAAGCATACACATGCTTTACACAACAAATCACACATAGTTACATTCATTTTACACTTAGTCACATATATTTTGCATTTGATCACATATAAATTACAAAGCAAATTATTTATTCAACATTAACAAGAGATTAAATATACTGTGAAGTTATTTTTTAAGAGTCAAAACAAAACTACAATTTACAATATGTGAATTAAACTATGCATTTACAGTGAATCTTGCAGTGAATCTTACAGTGAGAAGCAAATAAATAAAACTTATTACACTATATGATGGCAAACAAAAAACATAATCACTAAAAAAGAACTACAATACTATACAAAACAAACAATACACTATTAGAAAAAATACAAGCATTTGAAAAACTACAAGCTTTAAAAGTGAAGTCTATAAAGAAAGAAAATAGTTGTAATATAGCAATCTAGCTAGAGCTATGCTCTGTTATATGACACTTTGCTTAAATAGAGTTATAACTTTGTGTGCACATGTGTATGCTCATCTGCAAATGTATATAATTCTTGTAGGCCATTAGAATTTTAGCAGCTAAAAATCAGTTCTACATATATTTTCACTATAAAGCTATATTAGTATTAGTTTCTTTACACTACTTCACATACTGCTAGTAGTATACTTTGTATATTTTAGCAGCTTTTACACTAAGCCACTTTACAAGTACATTAAATTTTGAAGAAAAAAAAATCATATAGAACTTGAGAAGATGAAATGCTTTTAACATTTACTGAGTTAAAGTGAAATAATATATCATCTAGCAGCTTAGCATAGCAAAACATTTTAATTAATTCTTAAAGATCTTAAAGACTTTATGCTTAAAAACTTTACTTTTGAGAGTATATTTAGTGGCTAAAAGTATCTAAAGTTTATATTAAAATATTGAGCTTAGCTCATCACATTATTTTTTTTTCTCTTTGCATTATTAAAGCAGTAATAATGGTATTAAGCTGTGTTTTGCTTCATAAATGTCTAAAGTAACTATATTAAAAAAAATTGTTAAGTAGCTTTCACATTAAGCAAGTATATTTAGTTTATTTCACTAAAGCTTAAACTTCTCATTTTCTTTGAAAGAGAACTATTTATAAAATTTTGTTAATTTTGTATTTTTTCTCTTTCTTGGAGTTCAGCAGTGTGATAAATTAAACATCATCTCAAATTTAAAATGGTAAAAGATTTTTAATAGTTTGTTTTAGTAGCATCACATAAAAAACTAAATGAATTTTAAAAAAAGTATTTAGTCTGCAAGTATGAAATTTAATTCACTTTAAAACAGTGTATTTCACATTAATTCAATTGAGCTTTTTAAACAGTTAATTTATTTAAATATTTTTCAGTTGTAATTATACTTTATTCTCTACTCTGAACTGCTTCACTATTTGCTTATACTAGTTTATATACTTTTTTTGCTTTTTTTGTGCAGTAGCCATTATAGCTTGAGCAAATTTAACTACTTTTTAAAAATAAAAGATGAAAACTTTACTTTAAGCAATGAAAAATATTTTAGCAGTGCAGATTAGTTTTAAAAAGTTTATAAAACTTATTAAATCAATGTTGTATTTATGCACAGTAAAGAATGAGCTTATATTAATAAAAGTAGCATTTTGATTATTGATTGCTAGCATTATTATAAGCAGTAACTTATGCTAGTTTAGTAGTTTTTCTGCTAGTATATTACATAAAAGTGAAAATAAGCTTTAATTATTTAATTCATTCATTTAGTAAACTTATTAGTTTTCAGATAATGAATAATTAAAAAGCAGTGAGTAATTTGCATTAAACAGCAAATAGTCTTTTACATTAAAAATATAAACTAAGTTTCTTTGTTTGAGATGATCACACAAAAAAAGCTATAGTGATGAATTAAGCAAATGAGTAATTTAAATGTCACTATGAAAGTAATTATAAAGATCATTAATTCAAATATTATATAAACTTTTGAACAGTTAATTTATAATTATTATTATGTTAATTGCTTGTTTAAGCTTTAAAAGTAAAAAATCAATAATAAAGTTAATTAATATTTTAGCTCATTGATGATCAAAAATTAGCAAAAGCTTTAATAGTTTTTAATGCTTTTTTTTCAAATGATAGTTTTTCTGCATACATTGCAGTTTCAGAGAAACTGCTTAATGTTTTAGCTAAGTTCTAGCCAGATGAACTGCTTTGCTATTAAAGCTTTTGTCATATCTTTATTTAAATGCTCAGTGAGATGCAAGTTATATATTGTAAAGACTGCTAAAATATATAAAGTATATTACTAGCAATACAAAGTAGTGTAGAGAAACTGGTACTAATATAGCTCTATAGTGAAGATATATATAAAACTAATTTTTAACCATTAGAATTCTGGCAGTCTGTGAGAATTATATACATTCACTGCAAGTGTGCAAATGAGCACACATGTATGTGTGCAGAATTGTAGCTTTATTTAAATAAGTGTCACATGAGAGAGTATAACTTTAGCTAGATTGCTGTATTACAATTATTTTTCTCTTTTATAGACTTCATTTTTGAAGCTTATAGTTCTGTAAGTGCTTATGTTTTTTCTAATAATGTATTGTTTGCTTTGTATAGTATTATAGTTCTCATTTGATAATTATGTTTTTTCATTGCATAATATTGTAATTCTTGTTTGCCATCATGTAGTGTGACAATTTTGTTTGTTTGCTTCTCACTGCAAAATTTGCTGTGAGATTTGCTGTAAATATGCAGTTTAATTTGCATGTTGCAAATTGTAGTTTTGCTTTGATTTTTTAAAAAAATAACTTCACAGTATGTTTAATCTCTTGTTATTGTTGAATAAATAATTTGCTTTGCAATTTATATGCAACTGTGTATAATTTGTATATAACTGTGTGCAAAGCATATGTGACTATGTGTGATTTATGTGTGAGATGTGCACACACTTCACAGTCTATATGTGAGAGTAGTTTTTGTCAACAATGAATAATTTTATTCTGGTTTCTCAATTTTTTCAACATTTTTTTGAGTTTTTCATTTGCTGTAATTGCTTTTCTTTGAAGAATTATATTAGCTTTTGAGCTTTTTGAACATTTTTTTCTGATTCTCATATGTCTTTTGATGAAAGAAATTTCTTTTATTGCATTAAATGTTTTGTTTTCATTGTTTATATTCATATAGCAAAAATGCTTTTTATTTTTTTTATTTTTTCTCTGCATCAATCAGTATAAATTGTTTTAGCAAAGATTAATTATTATACTCATAATACTTTTTTAGCAAAAAAACATAAAAGACAAAATGAATTTTTTAATATTGTAATGTTAGTTGTAGCTTATAAACTTATTTTTTTTAAGTATCAATAATAGTAAAAGGTCTCAAATAATAGTTTTTCAGTTTTTGACTTGAGTAAAGAATTTAAATGTTTTGTGTTCAGCAATATTTTTTCACTGATTTTAAAAATTATTACTTTATGACATTTGTTATAATACTTTTTTGAGCTTTGATTACTTTTTTCAAATGCAATTTTAATACTTTGCACATTTTCTGTAACTATGCTATATGATTTACTGCAAAGTTCAATTTACTTTTGTAAGATGATAGCTTAACATTTATGCTTATGTCTTTGTTGTATTTCATTAATGTTTTTATTGAGCTCATGTCAGTAGCATTATAAATTAATTAGTTGTAAATGATTTAAGCTATCAGTAGTTATTGTGCTTAGTTATTTTAATTATAGTTGCAATATGCTTGAAAATAATACTCTAATGTTTAATTTTAACATTTTGTTTGCTTATCTATCTGAGAGTGAAATGTAATAAATAATTATCATTTAACATTTAAATAATAACAAAGTATAAATCAAAATTTGTTTGTGAATAAAGTTTTTTGATCACTTACAATATTTTTTGATACAAAAAAATTTCAGAATACTTGATTATATATAACATTTGCTAACTGAAATATATTTAAATTGATGCAAATGAGTATATATATAGCTCACTTAGTGAAAACATTAATCATTATCAATATAACATTATAAACTTTTTCTTGTCATTTTGAAAGCAAAAGACCAGTAATGAAATTCATTATAATAATTTTGAAAAGCTATGTAGACTAAAATAATAATTTTAGCTTTGTATAAAACTTGTGTCTGTGTGTTTTGATTTTTTGACATTTATCACATGTTTAAATATATTTTTTGATGTTTTCTATTATATCATGCTAAAAGTATTTGTGGTGAATAGTTTTAAAAGTGCACTTGACCACAAAATAATTTTTTTGTAAATCATCATAATTTGTGTGAATGATTTCTTCAATCATAGCTTTATTTTTAGGCACATATACACAACTTTTATATTTAAATAAATCATTTTGATTTATTTCTTAGAGTAAGTGCTCAGCTTAAATATTTTGTTCATTATTTACTTCTTACTGTAAAATTGATTGCAAGTTTTACAATAAGTATATAATTTGATTTGTACATTTTAGTTCACTATTTATTTATTTTGTAAAAACATTTCTTTGCTAAACTCATAGTAAAAGCTATAATATGGTTTTTAGCATATTTGTATAAGCTGTCTTGAATGCTATTGCTGCAACAGCTAACATTTTAAGCATTAAAAATTTTAAATTTTTTATATCATTTGTAATGTAACTCTTATTTATAAATGTGTTTTAACTTTTATGAGTATCAATGATGTTGACTAACAATGTTTCTTTCTGTTCATACATTAAAAATGCTTTTAATATTTGTAAAAGTTCTTTAAAGAAGTTTTTTCAATTTAAGCTCAAAAAGCTTTTTACAAGTTTTTTCTGCAGTGAAGATAGCATATTTTTTGCTATTTTTTTCTTATAATTCAGACAATGACTTAACACATTTGCAAAGTTGTTTTTTCTCAGACAATGCTCTATAATAAAATTGAACACATTGAGCTTTTTTATTTATTTTGTTTAACATTTATTCAGCTCTTTAATTATTATAAAATAGCAAAAGTTAGCATAGTCAAATAATACAATAACTAAATGCTTTGCATCTTTCAAATAGTGTTTTCATTCTTTGAAGACTAATATAATAGCTAATAGCTTTGCATTATATGTTTTATAATTTTGTTCTGTCAAAAGCATTTTTCAAAATCAGTAGATAACAAAATATCACTTTTCATCTCTCAGTAGTTGTGAAATTATAACTGCTAATGTGAAACTAAAGACATTTAGCTTAATTTATATTTTTCATTTCAGATTAAAATGTATTAGTAAAAATGCATTTATGAATAATGTTTTTAAGTTTTTAAATGCTTTTTAAGCTGCTTTAATAAGCACAAATAGTGAAGATTTCTGGCTTTTTTTTTACATTTTTTGTGAGTATCACTAAAAGCTTACTGATTTTTATGAAGTTGTGTATAAAGCACTTATAAAAATTGATAAATTTAATAAACACTTGAATGTCATGCACACTTTGCAATAGTAGCTAGCTCATTATAATTTTTATTTAAGCAAACTTTATTTCAATGTTTTTCAGACTAATAATAAACTTTAAAAAGCTCACTTTTGTCATTGCAAACTTGCACTTGCTTCACTTCACATATAAACTATAAGTTCATAAGTAGTTCAGCATAGCTCAAACATTTTTTCAATGTTGTTTCACTGATTGAAAATAAATAAAAATATCATCAAAATATATCACAACATATATGTTTAAAAAATTATTTAACACTTAGTTAATATATAATTAAAATGTTGCTGAGGCATTAGCTAGCTCAAATAACATTACTCAATATTCAAAATGCTTATAACATGTGTAGAAGACTATTTTTCATTTATTCTTTGCTCAGATGCAAATGCAATAATACATATTACATAAATTCAATTTAATAAAGATTTTCACATTTGCAAATTTATTTATTGTCTCACTGATTAGCAGAAGTGAGTAGCAATTTTTAATGATAATCACATTTAAGCCTTAGTAATCCATATATAATCAAAGACTGTCATTTTTCTTTAGTACAAAAAGAATAAATGTTTTTGCTAAATTAAAGCATCAAAAGTTTTAAATCTTTTGTATTGCTTTTAATACAACTTTTATTTATAAATGTGTTTTGACTTCTATAGGCATCAATGATGTTGACTGGTAGTGTTTTTTTTATTTATATACCAAAAGTGTTTTTAACATTTGTGAGAGTTTTTTAGAGAGATTTTTTCAATCTGAGTTCAAAAAGCTTTTTGCAAGTTTTTTTTGCAGTGAAAATAGCATTTTTTGCCATTTTTTTTGTAATCTAAGTGATGACTTAATGCATTTGTGAGATTGTTTTTCTCTGAGTAATGCTTTATAATAAAATTGAATGCATTAAGCTTTTTCACTTATTTTGTTTGATGTTCATTTAGTTTTTTAGTTGTTATAAAATAATGAAAATTGATATAGTCAAACAATATAATAATTAAATGTTTTACATCTTTCAAATAATGTTTTCATTCTTTGAAAGCTGACATAATAGCTAATAGCTTTGCATTATGAGTTTTATAATTTTGTTCTGTCAGAAACATTTTATAAAATTAATAGACAACAGAGTGTCATTTTTCATTTTTCAGCAGTTGTGAAATTATCACTACAAAAGCAAATTCAAAGACATTTAGCTCAATTTGTATTCTTCATTTAGAGTCAAAATATATTAATAAAAATGCATTTATAAATAATGTTTTTAAGTCTTCAAATGCTTTTTAAACTACTTTGGTAAGCACAAATAGTGAAAGTTTTTAGCTTTTTTTTACATCTTTTGTAAGCATTACTAAAAGCTCACTAATTTTTACAAAGTTGTATATAAAGTGCTTGTAGAAATTAATGAATTTAATAAACATTTAAATGTTATATATACTTTGCAGCAGTAATCAGCTCACTATAATTTTTATTTGAGCTGATTTTATTTTAATACTTTCTGAGCTGATAATGAACTTTAAAAAGCTCATTTTTGTCACTGTGAACTTGCATTTGCTTTGCTTTGTGTATAAACTGTAAGTTTGCAAGCAGTTTAAAACAATTTGAATATTTTTTCAATGCTGCTTTATGAATTGAAAATAAATAAAAATATCATTGAGATATACCACAATGTATACATTCAAAAAATTGCTTAACACTCAGTTAATATATGATTGAAATGTGGCTGAGGCATTAGCTAGCCCAAATGGCATTATTTAATATTTGAAATGCTCATAATGTGTGCAAAAAACTATTTTTCATTCATTTTCTGCTTGAATGTGAATGTGATGATATATATTGTGTAAATCTAACTTAATAAAGATTTTAGCATTTGTGAGCTTATTTATTGTTTCACTGATTAGCAAAAGTGAGTAATAATTTTTAATAGTAATTGCATTTAGACTTTAGTAATTCATATATAATTGAAAACTATCATTTTTCTTTGACACAAAGAGAATAAATGCTTTTGCTGAGCTTTTTAATAGTTAAATTCATCTTTTCTTTAAGTTCTTTTCAATATATTTGTGAAGAATTTTCAATTCTTTTGCAAATAGCTTGTATATTAACTTGTAAAATGACTTTTTATCTGATTTAAGATTAATTGCATAATTAAAGTGTGTATTTTCTGACAATATTTTAACTTTTTTTTAAAAAAATATGTTTGCATACTTCTTTATCTTTTTAAGTAAATATAGCTTTGAGATAATAGTGCTTATGTCTATAAAAATGCTCACTAATCTGCCTCTGAAGAATAATTTAAAAGTAAATAGAAATGCTATGCATTTTCTGCAAAGTTTATATTTATACTTTATAGCTAAAATAATTCTGACTTTATCTGCTGACTTAATTTTATAATAAACTTATTGTAAGAGATTTAACTAGTGCTTCACAGAGTTATAATTATTATTATAATTATAACTATATAAGAGGTGCTAGCTCAAGTAATAGCATTTGCTATTACTTGTTTAGTTTTTCTAAAGCATTTGAAGCTGGCTATCTATTAGCATTACACTTATGTTTAAAATGATTAGTTAAAATCTGTAAAAGCTGCTAAGATATATAAAGTATACTACTAGTGATATATAAAGTAGTGTAAAGAAACTAGTACTGGTATAGCTTTATAGTGAAAATATATATAGAACTGATTCTTAGTTATTAGAATTCTAATAGTTTGTGAGAATTATATACATTTGCTGCAAGTGCACAGATAAGCATGTATGTATGCACACAGAGTTGTAACTCTATTTAAATAAAATGTTATGTGACAAAGTATAGCTTTAGCTAGATTGTTATATTATAACTGCCTTCTTTTTTTATAAGCTTTGCTCTCAAAGCTTGTAGTTCTTTAAGTGTTTATGTTTTTTCTAATAGTGTATTATTTGCTTTGTATAATATTATAGTTCTTCTTTAGTGATTGTGTATCTCATTTGCTGTTATATAGTGTAATAAATATTGTTTGTTCACTTCTCACTGTAAAATTCACTGCAAAATTCATTGTGATTATATAGTTTGATTTACATATTGCAGATTATAGTTTTGCTTTGATTTTTAAAAAATAACTTTGCAATATATTTAATCTCTTGTTGCTGTTGAATAAATAATTTGCTTTGTAATTTGTATGCAACTGTGTATAAAGTATATGTAATCATGTGCAACTGTATGTGACTGTATATAATCATGTGCAATTCATATGCAAGACACACACACACTTTGCAGTCTGCATACATTCTGAATTTTTAATTCTTTCAATGTTTTTTGAAGCTTTTCATTTGCTGTAATTATTTTTCTTTGAAGAGCTATATTAACTTTTGAGTCTTAAACATTTTTTTTTGATTTTCATGTGTTTTCTGATGAAAAAAATTTCTTTCATTACACTAAATATTTTGTCTTCATTGCCTGTGTTTAGATAGCAAAAATGCTTTCTACTTTTCATTTCTTCTCTGCATTGATTAGTATAAATTGTTTTAACAAAAATTGATTATTGTGCTTATAATATTTTTCCAGCAAAAAAATATGAAAAACAAAGTGAATTTGTCAATATTATAATGTTAGTTGTAGCTTGTAGACTTATTTTTCTCAAGCATCAACAATAGTAAAGAATTTTAAGTAATTATTTTTTAATTTTCAGCTTGGGCAAAGAATTTAAATATTTTTTGCATTCAACAATTTTTTTTTACTGATTTCAAAAATTATTGTTTTATGATATTTATTGTAATACTTCTTCTGAATTTTAACTATTTTCTTCAGATACAATTTCAGCATTTTGCACATTTTCTATAACTGCATTGCATAATTCACTGTGAGATTTGATTCATTTTTGCAGAGTGATAGTTTAACATTTATGTTTATATTTTTGTTGTATTTCATTAATGCTTTCATCAGACTCACATTAATAGCACTATAAATTAATTGATTGTAAATAATTTAAATTATTAATAGTTATTATACTTAGTCATTTTAATTATAATTGCAATATGCTTAAAAATAATACTTTAGTGTTTGATTTTGGCATTTTACAGTAAACTCTGCTTAGTAGCAACTTGACTACATGCAATTTCTACAATATAAGAAATTGAAAATGTGTTCAAATTAAATCTTTATACAAAATTGCTTAATATTTTAATACTGCGAAATTGCATAGACTTTTACTCTTCTTTTATACAAAATTGCTAATATTAAGCTTATTAGCAAATAATTTAAACTTTTTATCTTCATTATTTTCTATGTCAAAATGTCTAAACAAACATGTTACTCAATTAGTAATAATTAAAAAGTTACTTTATGAGCTCAACATCAACTTAAGCTTTATCTTTTAAATCTATAGCTTTAAAAATTGTAGCAGACTAGTAGCTAAAAATTTATTATTAAACTATAAAAGCACAAATTGAACTGACCATAAGGTCAGTCTCATCTCTGAACTATATAAATAGTGAGTAATAAAAAGTAATGATAGTTGATAGTATTTCACTGCAAAATGATTGTGAGTTATTAAAATCTATCATAAGCGCAGCTTATCATATTTACTATAGACTTAGCTCATCACAATAAAAAAAATAGAATAAAACTTATGATATAAAGTTTTGGCAACAAAATAATAAACATTTTAAAAGACTAAAACTAAAGAATATTATGATATTTAACTCTGCTGAACATAATGTTAAAATTTTCACTCAATGTAGAAAAAAATATATATAATTCTTTGACTTTTAATATAAATAAGTTTTCAGTATAAGCAATCAAAGTGGCCTGCTGAATTAGTTGCTACCAACTGAAGTTTACTGTATTTGTTTATTTGTCTAAAAGTGATATGCAGTAAATAATTATTGTCTAACATTTAAATAATAACATAGTGTAAACCAAAATTTGTTTATGAATAAAATTTCTTGATCACTTACAATATTTTTTGATACTTTGAAATTTCAAAATACTTAATCATATAGAATGCTAGCTAATTAAAATGCATCTAGATTGATATAAGTAAGTATATATATAGTTCATTTGGTGAAAACATTAATCACTATTAATATAGTGTCATAAACTTTTTTTTGCCATTTTGAAAACAAAAGACCAGTGATAAAATTCATCATAATAATTTTGAAAAGTTATATTGACTAAAGTAGCAATTTTAGCTTCTTATAAAGCTTATGTCTATATGTTTTAATTTGTTGACATTTATCACATATTTAAATATATTTTTTAACATTTTTTGCCATATCATGCCAAAAGTATTTGCAGTGAATAATTTTAAAAGTGCATTTGATCACAAAGTAACTTCTTTGTGAATTATTATGATTTATACAAATGATTTTTTTATCATAATTTTATTTTTTAATACATACACACAGCTTTTATATTTGAATAGATTATTTTAATTTATTTCTCAAAGCAAGCACTCAGTTTAAATATTTAGTTCATTATTCATTTTTCACTGCAAGATTAACTGCAAGTCTCACAGCAAATACACAGTTTGATTCATATACTTCAATTCACTACTTGTTTATTTTACAAAGACATTTTTCTGCTGAACTCATAGTAAAAACTGTAACATGGTCTCAGATATATTTATATAAATTGTTTTAAATGCTATTGCTGCAGTAGCTAATATTTTAAGCATCAAAAGTTTTAAATCTTTTGTATTACTCATAGTGTGACTTTCATTTATAAATGCATTTTGATTTCTATAAGCATCAATAATGTTAATTGACAGTGCTTTTTTTGTTAATATATTAAAAGTGTTTTTAACACATATAAAAGTTTTTTAAAGAGATTTTTTCAATCTGAGCTCAAAAAGCCTTTTGCAAGTTTTTTCTGCAGTGAAAATAGCATGTTTTGTGCTGTTTTTTTCTTGTAATTCAGACAATGATTTGATGCATTTGTGAAATTATTTTTTCTCAAACAGTGCTTTATAATAAAATTGAACACATTAAGCTTTTTTGTAACAGTCTTAAGGCAGTTTATTCAACTAGCTAGGCCACTTTATAAGTACATTAAATCTTGAAGAAAAAGAAAAAAATTGTATAAAATTTAAGAAGATGAGATGTTTTTAATGTTCATCAGATTGAAGTGAAACAACATATTTATTTAGCAGCTTAATGTAGCAAAATGTTTTAATTGATTTTTGAAAATCTTGAGAACCTTATGCTTGAAAACTTTATGCTTAAAAATATATTTAGTAGTTAAAAGTATTTAAAGTCTATATTAGAATATTGAGCTTAGCTCATTACATTATTTCTCTTTTCTTTTCTCTTTGTGCTGCTAAAGCAGCAGTGATGATATTAAACTGTGTTTTGTTTTGTAAGTGTTCAAAGTGACTATATCAAGAAAATTATTGAGTGGCTTTCATGTTAAGTGAGCATATTCAGTTTATTTCACTAAAGTCTAAGCTTTTTGCTTTTTCTAAAATGAAACTATTTGTAAAATTTTGTTGATTTTGTATTTCTCTCTTTTCTTTGAGTTTAGCAGTGTAGTGAGTTAAATATCATTTTGAATTTGAAATGGTAAAAGATTTTTTGTAGCTTACTTCAGCAGCATCACATAAAAAACTGAATGAATTTTAAAGAAGATGTTCAGCTTGCAAGCATGAGATTTAATCTGCTCTAAAACAGTGTATTTTATATTAATTTAATTAAACTTTTTAAATGGCTAATTTATTTAAATATTCTTCAAATATAATTATACTTTATTTTTTACTCTGAACTGCTTTGATATCTGCTGGTGCTAGTTTATATACTTTTTTTACTTCTTTTGTGTAATAGCCATTGTAGCTTGAGCAAATTCAACTACTCTCTGAAAATAAAAGATAAAGACTTTATTTTAAGCAATAAAAAACACTTCAGCAGTGTAAATTGATTCTAAAAAATTCACAAAGCTCATCAAATCAATGTTGTATTTGTGTGCAGCAAAGAATGAACTTATACTAATAAAGATGACATTTTAATTATTGATTGCTAACATTGCTATAGATAATAATTTATATTAGTTCTTTTGCTAGTATATCATATAGAAGTGAAAATAAACTTCAATTATTTGATTTATTTATTTGATAAACTCATTAGTCTTTAAATGATGGGCAGTTGAAAAGTGACAAATAATTCACATTAAACTGCAAATAGTTTTTCACATTAAAAATATAAACTAAGTTTCTTTATCTGAGACAATTGCATAAAAAAAGCCATGATAGCAAATCAAGCAGATAAGTAGTTTGAATGCCACTGCAGAAGTGATTATAAAGATCATTGGCTTAAATATTATACTTGTGAACAGCTAGTTTATGATTATTATTATTATATTAATTGTTTATTTGAGCTTTGAAGATAAAAAATTAGTAATAAAGTTGATTAATATTTTTATTCACTAATGATTGAGAATTGAAAAAAGCTTTAGTAGCTTTTAGTGCTTTTTTTTCAAATAATAGTTTTTCTGCATATGTTGCAGTTTTAAAAAAACTGCTTAACATTTTGACTGAGTTCTAGTCAAATGAACTATTTTGCTATCAAAGTCTTTATTATATTTTTATTTAAGTGTTTAGTGAGATGTAAGTCATGTGTTTTTTAAATTATTTTAGTTTTTAATGGCTCATGATGCAAAATTCAAATGTGCTTTTTTCAGCATAAATGTTTTTTTTTGTCAATTAAACATTTTTTTGCAAAGATGAGCAATTTTCACTGTGATAGTAGTTGACATTTTTCATTCAGAATGGCTTTTCTAATGAGCTAGTAATGTTTATTAGTGGTTAAAGCATTTTTTTATAACTACTAAAGTAGTTTCTTAGCAAAAAAATTATTTGATAAGTTGAATTAATTCTCAAATAAGTTATCAGTTTAATTGTAATCATTTTTTGTTATGAACTCAAATGCTATTTTTATAACTTTAATTTTCAATTTGGCTGTTTGCATTAAGCTTTTTTTTAATTCTTCAGCAGTTGAAAATATCTCTTAGTGAGTTAATTGTCATTGAGATTTTATAGCATATTTTATTACAGTGAAATAAAGCATTTAATACTGTTGCTTTATTTCTAGTTTGAAACTTTAACTGAAAATCATATTTTGTCAAAAGTTCAGTTTAGTGCATTTATTATTCATTAAGCTTTTACTTTTTCATAAAATACTTAAGATTTTTATGATTTGTGAGTATCTTGAATAAAGCTACACTGTGCAGCTCAGCATTTTACTGCTTTAGACATTAAATAATTGTCAGCATTTTTTATTATAAATAAAGTAATTGCATTTGATGAAAATGTTTTTCTTTGAGAAAAATGCCATTGGTTTTAGAATGCTATTATTGCTAAACTAAAATAAAGCTTTTTTTACTAAATAGCTAAAGAAATTAGTCTTTAGTACAATTCTTTTCTTAGAATCCCACTAGACTAGAATTAATGTCAATATCAACATTGCTTTTAGAGTTTTGAAAGCTTGTTTGCATTGATTAGTTTATTCAAATGCCACATTTTTCTTGATGAGTGCAGTGAGAAACATTGTAATATTAATAAAATTTAATATGAATTTCTTATAGTAGTTAATAAAACTAATAAAACTATGAACTTTATGAATGATTTAAAAGTGCTTTTATGACTTAATAGTTTTAATCTTTTTAGAATTCACTTTAATTTCTTTATTTGCTTTCACTATAAATTCAAAGTATTTAACACTTTGAGTTTCAAACTTACATTTGTCAATATTCATTTGCAAATTAGTGTTCTGAAGTCTTTTTAGTATTATTTGAATTTTCTTTTTGTGATTTTCTAGAGAGCCATTAGAATAAATCAAAATGTTGTTGATATAAATGAAAATGAACTTGTTTAGAAAATTGTGTAAAGTGCTATTAATATACTATTGAAAAATTGCTAAAGCTTTTATAAGCTCAAAGAGTGTCACTAATCATTCATACAATTTGTAGTGAATTTAAAATGTAATTTTTTATTCATTTTCTTTCTTGATGTGTATCTTATAAAAAGCAATAATGACATTTAGCTTAGTGAATTATTTTGCTTTGAATAATGACTTAAAGAATTTTGTGAATAAAGAGAAAAGAATAATAGTTTTTTTAAATAATGTTGTTTAATGCTTAATAGTTAATGTAAAATCTAAAATTTTTATCTGATTTTTAAATAAAGAAAATAGAAGCTAAAGCTAATAAGCTGCTTACATGAATGAAATTCTTTTGTAGAAGTTCTGTGAGTGTCTAATATAGTACAATTAGCTTTTCTTGTGACATGCTATATAAAGGTCTTTAAAGAACTAACTTTTTTTTTGTTCTCATCTTTTTCTAGTGATATTTTATAATTGATTCTCAGCTAGTGTTTAAGCAGCTGATTTACTTTTTTCTAATTGAACAGTGGTAAAAACTCATGATAATGTTTAAATAATTTTTTCTGTGAGTTGATGTGCTTTTTTAAAGCTAGTGTTTTTTTAATATTGACCAAGCTGATAATAAATACTTTAGTCTGAATCTGACTTTTGAGAATAATCTTTCTAATGTGAGTAATTAATGTAGCAAATACTGAATTAAATTGTTGTTTTAATAAATATTGAGTTTTGTTCTGAAGGTTTTTTGCCTTGATACATAAGCTTAAACTTTTTATTTGTAATTTTTTTCTTGCAGAGTTTAAAACAATTTGCTAAGCTTTCATTCAAAGCAGGCTTAGTATAATATTATTTTTCTGATTTAAAAAAACATAAAAATAAATGTTTTTTTGCTTATGCTCATTAATGTCAATATTGGCATAAGCAATGTGTGTAATTGCTTTTTTTGCTAGCTTTGTAACTGAGTAAATATTTTGAGGTTTTTTCAATTTAATACATAGCAAACTAGCTTGTTTGATAAAGATTACACTAACTGTGTCATAAAAAAAGCATTTTAAATTTATATAGACTTGAGTGTAAATCTCTTTATTGAATTTTATATTAACATACATGTCTTCTGAATGTGTAATGATCTCAAAGCAGTTTATTCAACTAGCTAGACCACTTTATGAGTACATTAAATCTTGAAGAAAAAGAGAAGAATTGTATAAAACTCAAAGAGATAAAATGCCTTTAACATTTACTAGATTAAAGCAGAACAATATATTCATTTAATAGTTTAATGTAGCAAAACATTTTAATTAGTTCTTAAAGACCTCAGAGACTTTATGCTTTCAGAAATGCAGTAGCTGAGAGTATCTGAAGTTTATATTAAAATATTAAGCTCAGCTTATCACATTATTTTTTTTTTCTCTTCTCTTGTGCTGTTAAGGTGGCAGCAACAGTATTGAGCTATATTTTGTCTTGTAAGCATCTAAAGCAACTATATTAAAAAAATTGTTAAGTAGCTTTCACATTAAATGAGCATATTCAGTTCATTTCACTAAGGCCTAAGCTTTTTATTCTCTTTGAGAGAGAATTATTTATAAAATTTTGTTGATTTCATATTTCTCTTCTTTTTTTAAGCTTTAGCAGCATCACAGATTGAATATTATTTTGAATTTAAAACAGCAAAAGATTTTTTGTAGCTCACTTTAGTAGCATCACATAGAAGACTAAATGAATTTCAAAAGAGATATTTAATCTGCAAGCATAAAATTCAATTCACTTTAAAACCATATATTTTATGTTGATTTAATTAAGCTTTTTAAATAGTCAATTTATTCAAATATTTTTCAGACATAATCACATTTTATTTTTTACTCTAAACTACTTTGCCATTTGTCTATGTTAGTTTATATACTTCTTCTGTTTTTTCTGCATGGTAGCTATCACAGCTTGAGCAAATTCAATTACTCTCTAAAGGTGAAAGATAAAGGCTTTATTTTAAGTAATAAAAAATGTCTTAGCAGTGCAAATTAGTTCTGAAAAATCCACAAAGCTCATTAAATTAACATGGTATTCATGCACAGCAAAAAATGAGCTCATGCTGATAAAGATAATGTCTCAATTATTGATTGCTAGCATTATTATAAATAGTAATTTATACTAGTTTTTTTGTCAATATGTTATATAAAAGTAAAAGTAAATTTTAATTATTTGATTCATTTATTCAGTAAACTCATTAGTTTTCAAATGATAAGCAGTTAAAAGGCAACAAATAATTCATATTAGACTGCAAATAGTCTTCTACATTAAAAATACAAACTAAGTTTTTTTATTTAATATAATTGCATAAAAAAGGCCATAATAGCAAATTAAGCAGATAAGCAATTTAAATGCCACTATGAAGGTGATTATAAACATCATTAGCTCAAATATTACACTTTTGAACAGCCAGTTCATAATTACTATTATGTTGATTGTTTGTTTAAGCTTTAAAAGCAAAAGATTAATAATGAAGTTAATTAATATTTTTGCTCACTAACAATCAAAGATTAAAAAAGACTTTAGCAGTTTTTAGCACTTTTCTCTTCAAATGGTAGTTTTTCCACATACATCACAGTTTTAAAGAAATTGTTTGACATTTTAACTAAGTTCTAACTAGATGAACTGCTTTGCAATCAAAGCTTTTATTATATTTTTATCTGAATGCTCAGTGAGATATAAATTATGCATTTTCTAAATTATTCTAGTTCTCAATGGCTCATGGTGTAGAATTTAAATACACTTTTTTCAGTGTAAACATTTCTCTTTGTCAATTGAGTATTTCTCTACTGAGATGAGCAATTTTCACTGTGATGGCAGTTAATGTTCTTCATTTAGAATGACTTTTTTAATAAGTTAGTAATGTTTATTAGCAATTAGAGCATTTTTTCATAACTGCTGAAGTGATTCATTCACAATGAGTTGTTAATCTAATTATAATTATTTTTTGTTATAAATCTAAGTGCTATTTTCACAGTTTTAACTTTTAATTTGGCTGCTTGTGTTAAGCTCTTTTCTCAGTTTTTCAGTAGCTGAAAATATTTTTCAGTAAGTTGATTGTCATTGAAGTTTTGTGGCATATTTTGTTCATAGTGAAATAAAGCATTTGATATGATTGCTTTATTTCTAGTCTGAAATTTCAGTTAAAAATTATATTTTGCCAGAAGTTCAGTTTAGCACATTTATTATTTATTAAGCTTTTGTTTTTTCATAAAATACTCAAAATTTTTATAATTCATAAGTATTTCAAATAAGACTACATTGCATAGCTCAGCATTTCACTGTTTTAAACATCAGATGATTGTCAGCATTTTTCTATTATAAATAGAATAATTGCATTTGATAAAAACATTTTTCTTTGAGAAGAATGTCACTGATTTCAAAATGCCATTATCACTGAACTGAGAAAAAGCTTTCTTTACTAAGTAGTCAAAAAAAATTATCTCTAATATAGTTTTTCTTTTAAAATCTTACTAAGCTAAAATCAATGCTAATATTAATATCACTTTCAGAGTCTTAAAAGCTCATTTACATTGGTTTGTTTATTTAAATGTCACATTTTTCTTAATGAGTGTAATGAAAAGCATTGCAATATCAGTAAAACTCAGCACAAACTCTTTATAATAATTGGCAAAGCCAATAAAGCTGTGAACTTTGTGAACAGTTTGAGAGTGCTTTTATAACTTAATAGTTTTAATTTTTTTAAAATTCACTTTAATTTCTTTGTTTACTTCTATTATAAATTTAAAATATTTCATGCTTTGAGCCTCAAACTCACACTTGTCAATGTTTATTTGTAAACTGATGTTTTGAAGTCTTTTTAATATCATTTGAACTTTTTTTTAAATAGTCTTTCAGAGAGCTACTAGAATAAATTAAAATATCATTTATATAAGTGAAAACAAACTCATTTAAAAAGTCACATAAAGTGCTATTGATATATTATTAAAAGATCACTAAAGCTTTTATAAGCTTAAAAAACATCACTAATTATTTATACAATTCATAACAAGTTCAAAATTGTAAGACACATGGCACATATGTCTCATATGCTACTTGCATGCTACACTATTATATATAAAACTTTTGTATGTGCTTCTGATTAGATATAGCTTCTGAGAGCTAGAGCTAAATGTGTCATATAACTTATCAATGTGCTATATAATGTCACATTTTGAAGTGTATACTCAAGAAAATTAGCAATTAGTCTTAATACAATATTATTGTTTATCACATTATCTAAAAATTTCTTACAATTCTAATCATTTGAAACTGAAGAAGATAATTTAGTATTTAGTAAAATGACTTTAGAAAAATGCAATTTCAAACTCAAAGTAAAGTAGTTTTTAATTTTTGATTTAAATTTGCACAAAGAAAATACACAAGACAATGTGTAAAAAGCTTCTGAGATGCAGACACAAAGCCAAAAAAGCTAGAGAAAAACTACTATTGCTATGTAAATACTGAAGCAAATAATAACAAATTTATTTGCAGTGCTTGCTACAAAGAGAGAAGTAAAAAAAATATAGTCTTTAAGCTCTATCACAAGAAGCTAAGATATAACACAAAATAAATTATTAAACTTCATAACTATTATTAGTGAAAAAACAACTAGCAATTAAAGTATTATAGCCAAGCTACAAGCAGTAAAGATAAAACTACTACAATTACAGCAGCAAAAAGAGTTACAACAATTTCAGAAGCATATTAGAGAGAGAGAAAACTTCTGAATACAAATTCAAATAAATATAGTTTATCAAACATAAATAAAAAAATGCAAAGTATAAAAATACTACTGTATTATGTTAAGTGGCATTCAAAGTTTTTACAGAAAGCAAAAAGCAAAGCAGATTCAAAAACTCTTCAACTTTAAAAATCTCATAGATAAAATTTTAAACTAAAGTTTTTATAAAAAGCAGAGAACAAAGTAAATTTAAAAACTTTTTGACTTTAAAATTCTCACACAGAGAATTGCAGACTAGTATATCACACAGTGTATCATCTAAAGTAACATTTTTAAAAGTGAGAAAACATAGACAAAATGATTTGTTTAAGGCAAAAGCATTGTCAAAGAACAATTTGAAAGCATTTTAATCTTCACACATAAAAATGAAGAAGCAATACAAAAAAACTAACATGAAGAAATATAATAAATTTCTTATACATTTAAAAATGCATTTTGCACAATACAATCACTTATTCAAAATCAACACTCACAAAATCAACAAAGCTGCAAGCTATTTAAATAATGATTTACTGCTTATGTGGGTAAACACAAAAACAGAAGTAAAAAAGCAAAGTTAAGAATTTAAATAAAACAAATTCAAAAATTTTTTACTGCAATAATTGAATAGTCTCAAAAACTTTGTGTGCAATGCATATTAAATGCTTTGTCACACACAGCAATAATCATGATAATTAGTGCAAAAATTTGCAACTCACATAAGACACTATAAAGCACAGCTATCTAAATAGTATATTAATTAATAATAAATTAAACATTTATGAGCTAAAGTGTTAAAAAATATACAATTTGAAGCAAATCATTATGAATCAGAACTCAACATATATTTTAAGTTCATTGCATATTTGCAAATAGTAAAAAACAATATTTGCAGCTGACAGAAAACACTAAATATTCAGTGACAAAAAAAGTCACATGGCAGCAGAGAAAACAAAAAAAAACAGCTTGAAACATAGTAACAAGTTAGAGAATAACACATTCAAAAACTCATATTAAAAGAACAAATCACATAAGAAATTTTATTCAGCAATGCAGAATAACTTAAAAGCAACTTAAAAAAGAAAAAAAAAGCAATTCATTTAATGCTTTATCTGCAACAAGCTAAAGCACACAAAGCAAAACTATCTCTTTAAAAGTGATAAGTTCAAAAACAAAGATGTAAAGTTTTTATTAGCAAAAAATTAAATTTCTCAGTGCTTAGCACTGTAATAGCACTGAAAATTAATCTTTAAAAACACAGCTTTATAATCATCACTTTTTGCATTAAGATTGCAACTGTGTAAAATCTTGTCAGCACATGAGTGCTTATAAACTTTAGCATAAAAACAACTTTATATCACAATGATAAATTAAAAAGCATTTGTCAAATGAAACAAATTTACTGAAAAAAGTGTAAGCTCTGAATAAACATAAGATTAACACATATAAACATTGCACTGTAAAGATTACAGTAGAGAATAGTTAGAAAGTCAGAAAAATATATATTTACAAATTTAAAGCAATTAATTTTAAAGATTATAATGCTATATTAAAATACTTATAGCTATAAACAATCAATTCTGACTCAAACTGAAGCAAAAAAATATAGTTATATCACAAAGCAAACACACATGACACAATAAAAATATTAAATTCAGCAACATGTGTGTGAAAAAAGTTCTAAATAAATGCACAATATTCTTTGTACAGCTACGCACACTACACAATAGCAAAACTGTTTTTTTTGGCACAAACATTATTAAACTAGTGCTGCCAGAAGAGTTTAAAAACTTTAAAAATGTTTTCTTTAAAAAGAAAGTAAAAATTCTTTCAAAGAACACTAAATATAATTATGTGATTAATTTGCTATCAGAGATATAATCATCTTACAAGCTACTATATTTATTGTCAGAACAAGAGTTTTAAACACTTTAAAAATACATTAAGTTTTTACTCAAGAAAAGATAAATTCAGCTATTCAAAAGCTCAGCAAATGCACTCATTCTATTTGTCCCAAAGAAAAATGAAATCATATGTTTATGCATTAATTATAAAAGCATTAATACAATAATCATTAAAAATTATTATTTACTACTTTTGATCAAAAAAACACTGAATCAATTTACAAATGTAAAAATCTTTACACAGCTAGATTTACAAAACATATATCATTACATTTACATTCACAAAAGCAATAAATGAAAAATAGTTTTTCACATTTGATACAGTTACTATGAGTATTAAATTATGCTCTTTAGTCTAGTGAATGCATTTATAACATTTCAAACATACATTAACAAAGCACTTAGTAATTTGCTAGACATATGCTATATCATTTATTTAAACAACATTTTCATTTATTTGAACTTAGAAGAAAAATACAAAAAGCATATTTAACTGATTCTAAAGAAATTGTGTGAGTATAAGCTTTATGTGAAGCTAAACAAGTGCACTTTCAAAATAGATACTGTGAATTTTCTCAGATTTATTATTAGTTCAAAAGAGATAAAAATAAAGCAATTGTGCATTAAAATCATTCTCACATAACCAAAGCCACAAAGTGTGTAAAATATTTAAGTCTTTTTAAAATTTGCAAACTTTTATTACAAATTTATCAAAGACTTTTTACACATATGCACAACTCTGTCAGATTTGACATATAGTGCATAAGCACATCACAAAAAGAGAAAAAAGAGAAAAAAAAACACAAAGCAAAAGAAAATAAAAAAGCAAAAGACTCAGACATAATGCTTCAAAATGACTAAAGACACAAAAGCAGTTTTTCAAAAGCTGAAAAAGCTATTTATAAGTACATTTTTGCTTCAACACTTCAAGTCTCATTTGAAAATTTAAGTAGAACTTAACATATTAAAATTCACTATATCAGCAATCATAATATAGTTGCAAAAAAATGATTAGCAGTAGCATTTAGTAGTTTATTAATCAAGAAAAATAACTTCAGCAAAGCATAATTATAAAACACATGATGAAGAAATGCTTACAATAATTAAAGCATTTCAGTAGTGGCATCACTATCTAAAAAGTAGCAAATATTTTGTCACAGTGTTATTTAATTATGCTAATTTTCACTTCTTTCTGACAACAAAAAAGCTGTGAGAATATTAAATTAAATAAGCAGAATACTTCAGCAAATTTAATTTTGTAATTAAGCATCATTTAAAATCACAGAATTTTATAAATGCATTAAGTCATCACTTAAACTATGCAGTCAGCAAAAAGAAGCAAATATTGCTATTTATTCTGCACAAAAAGCTGCTAAAAGAAATAGCTGCCAAGATAGATAAGCAAAGAAATTTCAGTCTGAAATTTATAAAAATTAAACTAATAACATATATTGAACTTTTAAATATAAAGTCAATAGTTGTCAATAAAAAGACAGCTAACATAGTGCTGAGTGCATGTGCAGTTGAGAATCACACCACTGATGATATAAAAATTTTAAATTCTTTAATGCCACAAGCTATAATTACAGCAGTTATGCAACTTGAAACAGTTTATAGCACAGCCATCTTTATACTATTTATGAATTTTATACATAAAGAATAAGCAAGAAATGCTTTTACTAGAACATAATGTGAGTAATTTACAGCAAAAAGCACACAAACTAAGTGATTAATCTGAATAGTGAGTGAAAATAACTTGCTTAGATTCAAAGACTATATTTATATATTTAAAAATGCTGCAACAAGACAAAAGATTTTGCATATATATTACAATAATTCATCAGAAAAGCACTTCAGTATAAAATACATTCTAAATATTATATATCACAAATACTTTTGGCATAATATAACAAATGATATTAAAAATTATATTAAAACATGCAATGTTTGCCAAAGAATTAACATTAAACAGCACAAATTATATAAAAAGTTAAAATTTTTATTCATCTCTACAAAGCCATTCAAAATAATTTTACTAAACTTTATAATAAGTTTATCACTGTCAAAATGAAAAAATGCAGTGTATAACACAATTCTGATGATGATAAACATTTTAACAAAGTAAACTATTTACATTTCTTGCAAAAAGAATATAAATGCATTAAATTTTGCAAATCTTATATTAAATGCAATTTTCAAGAATTATAAAATTCTCACAAAATGAATTAGTGACAAAGACTCATTATTTACAAACAAGTACTAAGCTATATTATGCAAGCATATAGAGATTAAACATGGTTTGTTAACAGTATTTCATATACAAACTAATAATTAAACAAAGTATCAAAATTAGATTCTGAAGCATTATTTATAAACATTCAGCAATTTTAAGCAAAACAACTGATTTAGTTTGCTACTGCTAGTGCAGCTAATATACAATATGTCTCAGCATAGTGCAACTAGCATTACATCAGCAAAAGCACTTATAAAATATATATTAAAACTGCAGCTGAATATCAAACAAAAAAGTGAGTTTGAAGAAGCAAAGAGCACAGTTAAACATATAAAATGAATAACAAAAACATGTGAAACACTTAAAGCACATTTATAAATTGTAAAAAAAACATAGAAATGTTACTATAATAAAATGTGAATGTTAAAAATTTTCACATTAAAACAGTAAGTTATACTGCAAGTAAAAAATATATAAACACTTTGCTTAAACTACAAGTTAGAAGATTATTTCTTTAAACTCTTTCAAATTATAAATATATAAAAAAAGCAAACATACAAGCTTAACTTATTTGCATGATATAAAAACATTCACTTTGTATTTCACATCTCACTACTGAAATCATATTATATGTGTGAAAAAGAGATAAAATTACTTAGTCTGATATGTGTTAAAAACAAAAAGCAGTAAAAGATGAAAAGCATTTTGCAAACAAAACAAAATGACAATAAAACATATTATTTAATTTACTAAAAAGAATACTTGTATAATCATGACATATGGTAAATGAAGTTAGATCTGTAAAAAACAGTAAATCTACTGCAAAAATTCAAAGCATAAAATAAAAAAACAAAAAGTTACAAAAGACAATTTTTAAAAAAAGCAAAAAGAGCAAGATAAAAATCAATTTTAATTTCTCAAAGAGATAGACATTAAAGCATAAATGTTGAAGTGCAGAAAAAAATTAAACAAATTATAAATAAAACTCAATTATAATATCAAAACACACTCAAAATACATTTACACTTTAACATTAGTCAACTCACATAACAACATTAGAATAAAACACATAAATAAATTATTTTCTAAGTTACTACAGATTAGTAATCACAACACACAATGTGCAAAGAAAACTCACAAAGAAAAAGTTTAACAATCTCTGAAAAAATGACATTATAGATTTAGAAGCAGAGAAAAACATTAACATAACCTCAAAGAGCTTAGCATATGCTTTTTTTAAAATCTCAGGCTTCATTTTAAAAGACTTAGCTTAATTACTTAAAAAAAGTTTATTATCATTATCTGAAGCTCAAAGTTAAAAATAAAAAAGTAATAGCAGTAGTGACACTCATTAGCAATAACAATGAGTTTTAAGAACACATATATTGCTATATTAGCAACTTTGACTAATTCACATCAGACTAGAAAAGATGTATTAGCTACATTGACAGTAGCAAAAATAACTTAATAAACTTTTAAGCTCTCAAAAACTAAAAGATATTAATAATACACACTTCAACAGTGATTGCATTTGTATGCTTTATTGAACATATATGTAATTTTAAAAAGATATTTCTTTAAAAACCATACATAGTGCTAACAAAGTAAACTATACAACACTGAGAAGCAGTCAGCATTTTTTTCTTTCTCTTTTTTCTCATTGTTGATTTTTTCATTCTTAATTGCATCAGAAAATGACAAATAGCAAAAAAAAAGCAAAAATTAATAGCTTGATAATAGTAAACAGCAGTAGCAGCTACAATGACAATGACAGCAGCACAAGCATGAGCAATAACAGCAGTGGCAGTTACAGCAAAAGCAACACAAACACAAATGGCAGTGACAGTAGCAGTCTTAGTGGCAATAGCAGCAGCACAGTGACAGCATCACTGCTTTTGGCTTGAATGAAAACATTTTAATATAATGAAATTTGTCTGCAATAATATTAGTATAACTTTCTCAATTATAATAACACACTGTTACACAAAAAAGCAGTGCAAATGCATTATTGTTTATACAACAAATATTTATCACAGAACAATAATATTACAATAAAAAAACACAAAAATGTTATATAGTCTTGCAAATAGCTATATCAATAACTTTTAAAGAATAATTTCAACTTTAAACAAATTATAGTAACAAGTGTAAAGAAAAATAAAAAAACTTATAATTTTACTATTGTAGTAATCTGAAGAAGAAAAACAACACATATAAATAACACAAAGTAATATATTTTTATGCTATATTTAAAATAAGCTAGCAATAAGCAAAGTTAATTAAACATTAGTAAGCCAATGACAGCACAAGAATCAAAATGCTTTTTGTTTACAAATTTAATATCAATATTACACTGTTACACTACACAAATGCACTAATGCAACATATGCAGAACACAAATTTTAGTTTTATACACTTTATGAGCAGCAATGCACAAAAGCAATGAATGGCAAAGAAAGAAAGTGAGAATCTTTTAGTTAGTCACTTAAGCATTTAAAAAGCCAAATGTATGAAAAAAAAACAATTGTAAAACACATAGCACATGCATTTTATATGCTACTTGCATGCTACACTATTATATATAAAACTTTTATATGTGCTTTTGATTAAATATAGCTTTTAAAGGCTAAGACTAAATGTGTTATATAACTTATCAATGTGCTATATAATGTCACACTCTGAAGTGCATACTTAAAAAAACTAGTAATTAATTTTAATACAATACTGCTGTTTACCACATTATTTAAAAATTTCTTACAAGAATGTAGTTTTTCATTTATCTTCTTTTTTAATGTATATTTTATAAAAAACAGCAATGACATTCAGCTTGATGAACTATTTTGCTTTGAATAATAACTGCAAAGTTTTGTGAATAAAAGAAAAAAAGTATTAATTCTTTCAAATAATGTTGTTTAATGCTCAATAATCAACATAAAATCTAAAATTTTTACTCAGTTTTCAAATGAAAAGAATAAAAGCTGAAGCTGACAGGCTACTCACACAAATAAAATTTTTTTATAAAAGTTCTGTGAGCATTCAGCATAGTACAATTAGCTTTTTTTATGACATGTTATACAAAAGTTCTCAGAGAACTAACTTTTTCTTTTCATTTTTATTTTTTTCTAACAGTATTTTATGATTAATCTTTGGCTAATGTTTAAGCAATTAGTCTACTTTCTTTTAGTTGGACAGTGATAAAAACTTATAATAGTGTTTAAATAATTTTTTTCTTAAATCAGTATACTTTTTTGAAACTAGTGCTTTTTCAATATTAGCTAAGCTGATAGTGAATATTTTAATTTAAATCTGATTATTAAAAATAATTTTTTTAATATAAGTAATCAACACAGCAAATATTAAGTTAAACTATTGTTTTAGTGAATATTAAATTTTGTTTTAAAAGTTTTTTGCTTTGACACATGAGCTTAAGCTCTTTATTTATAATTTTTTTCTCACAGAATTTAAAATAATTTGCTAAGCTTTCATTCAGAGCAAGCTTAATATGACATCATTTTTCTGATTTGAGAGAATATAAAAATAAACATTTTTTTATTTATATTCATCTGTAATGTAGCATTTCAGCTAGAGCTATGCTTCATTATGTGACATTTGCTTAAGTAAAGCTACAACTTTGTGTATACACATGCAAGCTTGCTTGCAAGCTCACAGCAATTGTATATAATTTTCACAGACTGCTAGAATTTTGGCAGCCAAGAATTAGTTTTACATATACTTTCACTATAGAGCTATATCAGTATTAGTTTTTTTACACTACTTTGTATTGCTAGTAGTATACTTTATATACTTTAACACTTTTTACAGTTTTGATTCTTTTTTTGCAAGAAATGATTTATTAAAACTATAGTATAACTTCTCAATGTTTTGCATTTTTGTGTGTGACATTTGATATTCACACAAAGTTCTCACAGTAAGCCACACACAACACACAGATGAATATAATAAGTGAAATGAAAACTTTTATTACTCTCTCTACTGAAGATAATTTGCAAAAAGACTTTGTTAATCTAAAAAATTAAAAGAAGAAAACAAAGAAAAATTTCAGAGTTATAACAGCAATAGAAAATTATTCAAGATTAAATTTGAAAAATAAGCTGCAAACTTGCAGCAAAATGCATAGTGAAGCACACACTTTAAAAAAAACTTCAATTTGAAAAACACACAAGTGAAGTTTGAAAAATTTCATTAGCAATATAAACAATTTGAATTGAAGTTAAAACTTGTCTATGAACAAAAACTATTAAAAAATTTAAAAACAATTTAATTAATCAATTTATTGAAATGTCTTAAACAATATTAACTTTGCAACTGTAAGTAAGCTTGCAAAATTTACAGCAAATACACATTCAATTTTATAAAGTAGTTCACAATAGTCATCAAATCTCAAAAACTTTCAAAAAAACTTCAAAGTATTAAATGACTTAAAGAATAAAGCTTCATTACAAGAACAAAAGCAATTTCAAAAAAAAGCAACTTCATTGCTAGATTATCACTTAAAATGTTTAACAAGCAAAAATATCAAAGCAAAAGCATGAAGAAATTTATCATCTTTATAGCTCATATAAAGCTCATCTTTCACAAATACAAAAGATAGTTTGCTAACAATGAGAGCTAAAAAATAACTGAAAAAGCAAAATTTTTATCTGACAATTAACTATTGAAATAAAGCTAATATGTCAAAAATAAAATTTAAAAATTTATCTGAAAAGACTTCTATGAATTCAATCTGTGGCAAATTAATAACTTAGACAATTTTCACTGGCAAACAATGCTAAAATATAATTAAGTCTGGCAAAGCAAATAATAGTCAGTGCACAACTTTGCAGCATATCTTGCATAATAAAAAGTGTAGTTGGCAGAACTCTACATTAAACAACAGCAAAAAAAACACTTATGTGTGAAAATTCTAAAAGAGATTTACAAAGAATTATTGCACTTTAGAAATGAGCCAAACAATTATAACAACTTTATTACTTATTTGCAAATAGTAAAAAATTCTCTATCTGATTAAAAAAAAAGCATTATGTCAAAAATATATTTTCAAATTAAAGCAAATTAACAAGAACTTAAAATGGTAAAAATCAAATAACTACCAAAAAAATTTAAAGCAAAATTTATAAAAATTTTTTTATTAATTTGCAAACTTACAGCAACTTTTATAGTCAATTTCACAGTTAACCTCACAACTGAATAATGATGCTTTCAAAGACAAAAGACATGTTAAAAGACAATGCAACTATTGCTATAAAATAGAACATATAGTGAAGCACTATTACATATGACTTCAAGCCAAAAAGAAGCAAATCAAGAAGTCAAAAAATTAAATATTTCAGTGCTATATGCTACTATAGCACTAAGTATTAATTCTTATTGACACAGCAATTTTGCTTTATCAATAAACATTTTTTTAAAAACCTTAACTGGCATAAAGAAAGTCTGAGCTCTAATTAATTTCAGCACTAAATTGAATTTTATTAGTCAGAACTGAGTAAAGTAATATTTATTCAACATTAGCAATCATTCATGCAATGTTAAAGCTATAAATAAATATAGAATTATTTTATATAGCAAATGACAAATAGTCACTAAAGCAACAAATCAAAATGATTTAATTCAAAAGCAAAACTATAACTATGAAGCAGTTAACATTAAGAGATATGATGTTATACTTAAATACTTTTAATTAGCTAAAGCCAACTTTAATTCTGACTGGCTTTTTCAGACATAAGCCTATCACAAGACTAAGTCAGCAGACAAAATTAAAATTATTTTAATTACAAAGTGTGAATGTAAACTTCACAGAGAATGTGCAGTATTTCTACTTACTTTTGAACTATTCTTTAAAAGCAGACTAACAAATGCTTTCAAAGACATAAGCACTTCAATCTCAAAGCTACATTTATTTAAAAAGATAAAGAAGTATATAAATATATTTTTCAAAAAAAAGCTGAACTATTATTAGAGAATATATACTTTAATTATGCAATCAATCTCAAATCAGGTAAAAAGTTATTATACAAGTTAATATATAAGCTATTCACAAAAAAATTAAAGATTCTCTGTGAATATATTAAGATGAATCTGAAGAAAAAATAAATTTAACTATTAAAAAGCTCAGTAAAAGCATTTATTCTTTTCATGCCAAAGAAAAATGATAGTCTTCAATTATGTGTGAATCATCAAAGTCTGAATGCAATTACTATTAAAAACTACTATTTACTTTCACTAATTAGCAAAACAATGAATAAACTTACAAATGCTAAAATTTTTATCAAACTTAATTTGTGTAATATATATTATTACATTCATATTCAAGCAGAGAATAAATAAAAAACTGCATTTCATATGCATTATAAGCACTTCAAATATCAAATAATGTTATTTAAGCTAGCTAATGCCTCAGCCACTTTTTAATTCTATATCAATTAAATGCTAAATGACCTTTTAAATATGTGTGTTGTAATATATTTGAATAACATTCTTATTTACTTTCAGTCAGAGAAACAGCATTGAAAAAATGTTTAAATAGTATTAAATAGATTGTAAACTTATTATTTATACACAAAGTGAAGCAAATGCAAGTTTGCAGTGTCAAAAGTGAGTTTTCTGAGATTCATTATTAGCCCAAAAGGCATTGAAATAAAACTAGCTTAAATAAAAATTATAGTGAGCTAACTGCTGCTGTAAGTGTGCATAACATTTAAATATTCATTGAATTCATCAATTTCTACAAATGCTTTATATAGAACTTTGCAAAAATCAATGAGTCTTTAATGATGTTCACAGAGAGTGTTAAAAAAAGCCAAAAACTTTTATTATTTATGCTTATCAAAAAATCTCAAAAAGCATTTGAAAATTTTAAAACACTATTCATTAGTGCACTAATACTGATACATTTTGACTCAGAACAAAAAATACAAATTAAGCCAAATGCCTTAAATTTCACAGTTACAATTATAATTTTTTAACTGCTGAAAGATGAGCAGTGACACTTTATAGCTTACTGGTCTTAGAAAATGCTTTCAGTGAAAAAAATTATAAAACTCATAATGCAAAGCTATTAGCTATTATGTCAGCTTTCAAAGAATGAAAACACTATTTAAAGAGTGCAAAGCACTCAGTTATTGTATTATTTGATTATGCCAACTTTCACTACTTTATAACAACTAAAGAGCTAAATGAATATCAGACAAAATGAGTGAAAAAGCTCAGCACATTTAATTTTATTATAAAACATCATTTGAGAAAAAGCAATCTCATAAATGCATCAAGTTATTATTTAGATTACAAGAAAAAAATAGCAAAAACATATTATTTTTACTGCAAAAGAAACTTGCAAAAAGCTTTTTAAGCTTAAATTGAAAAAATCTCTCTGAAGAACTTTTGCATGTATTAAAAGCACTTTTAACATATAGACAAAAAAAAGCACTGCTAGTTAACATCATTGATGCTCATAAAAGTCAAAACACATTTATAAATGAAAGTCATGCTAAAAGTATTATAAAAAATTTAAAACTTTTAATGCTTTAAGTGTTAGCTGCTATAGCAATAGCATTCAAAACAGCTTATATGAATATGTCAGAGATCATATTACAGCTTTTACTGTAAGTTCAGTAAAGAAATATTGTTGTAAAATGAATAAGTAGTGAACTGAAGTGTATAAATTAAATTGCATATTTGCTGTGAGACTCACAGCAAATCTCATAGCAGAGAACAAAAAATAAACAAAATATTTAAACTGAATGCTCATCTTAAAAAATAAACCAAAATGATTTACTCAGATATAAAAGTTGTGTGTATATACTCAAAAATAAAGTTATAATTGAAAAAATTATTCACACAAATCATGATGATTTATAAAAAAATCACTTTGCAGTTAAATACACTCTCAAAACTATTCATTGCAAATATTTTTGGCATGATATGACAGAAAATATTAAAAAATATATTCAGATATGTAATAAATGTCAACAAATTAAAATACACAAATACAAGTCTTATAAGAAGCTAAAACTATTATCTTAGTCTACATGCCTTTTTGAAATCATTACTATGAATTTTATTACTAGTCTCTCATTTTCTAGATGACAAAGAAAGATTTATAACACTATATTGATGATAATTAATGTTTTCATCAAGTGAGCTATATATATACTTACTTACATTAATTTAAATGCATTTTAGTTAGCTAATATTCTATATAATCAAGTATTTTAGAATTTTGAGATATTAAAAAATATTGTAAATGATCAAGAAATTTTATTCACAAGCAAACTTTAGTCTACACTATGTTATTATTTAAATGCTAAATAATGATTATTTACTGTTTTTTACTTTTAAACTGATGAGCAAACAAAATGCTAAAATCAAACATTAAAATATTATTTGCAAGCATATTGCAATTATAATTAAAACAACTAAGCACAATGACTATTAATGACTTAAGTCACTTATAATCAGTCAGTACATAGCATTACTGACATAAGCTTAATAAAAACACTAATGAAATACAACAAAGACATAGATATAAATATTAAATTATTATTCTGTGAAAGTGAATTGAACCTCATAGTGAACCACACAGTGTGATTACAGAAAACACACAAATTACTGAAATTACATCTGAAAAGAATGATTAAAAATCAAAAAGAGTACTACAATAAACATCATAAAGCCATAATCTTCAAGGTGAGGGAAAAAATATTGCTAAACATCAAAAATATTTAAATTTTTCACTCAAGCTAAAAACTGAAAAACTATTATTTAAAATTTTTTATTATCATTAATGCTTGAGAAAAACAAGTCTACAAACTACAATTAACATTACAATATCAAAAATTCACTTTATTTTTCATGTTTCTTTACTGAAGAAGTATTATAAGCATAATAATTAATCTTTGTCAGTGGAATTTATACTGATCAATGCAGAGAAAAAATGAAAAGTAAAGAGCATTTTTACTGTGTGAACATAAGCAGTGAAGACAAAATATTTGATGCAATGAAAGAAATTTTTTCTATTAGAAGATATATAAAAACCAGAGAAAAATATCTAAAAGACTTAAAAGCTAGTGCAGCTCTTTAAAAAGAAGCAACTACAGCAAAAAAAAGACTGAAAAAGACACCAAAAAGATTAGAAACTAAGATAACAATTATTCATTTTCAAAAAAGTAATTTAAGGCCTAAAGGCCATAAAAATTAGCTAAAAATCTTCTGTGAACACTACTCAAAAATTAAAACATTACAAAACACTTAAAAGCTATTATTACAAACATCAACAACTTTTCTTATATTTAATCTTCATGTTTATGCTTTTGAAAAAGCTCATAAATTTTTTTCAAGCAGTTAGCAACTTTGCTCAGCAACTTGATGATATAGTAGTTAGCCATATAATGCTGCTTGAACTGCATAATAACATTCATCAAGTGTCTCATTGCATTTGTGACTTAAACTGGCAGCTATTTAATAGCACATTAGCTAAAAAAGCAAATCTTAAAAAAGAAAATTTACATTAAAGTAGTCATGTTAAGCTTGTGAACAATGCTAACACTTGCAGTGATACTCTCTAAAAGTAAGTTGTACACAACAAAATTTTCTCAATAAAAAAAATCTCAACTAGTTACATATCAGCAGCAAAAAAGCAAATTCATTGACATAGAGACCAAAATAAAGGCAAAGATAGTAAAAATAGAGATCAGAGCAAAAATAATAGTGAGAATAGTAATCAGAATTAAAGCAATAATAAAAGCAGCAGTGATAGTAATAAAAATAATCACAATGATAATGACAAAAGTATTAAGGCTAAGCAAGAACATTTGCTAAATTTTTAGCCAAATAATCATTTGCACTTCAGCAAAGACTGCAGGCAAAAGCGTCAAAAAAACCAAAGAAGAATTTTTTAACTTTATTATTTTTATAAAATTGTCAGTGGCTTTTAGCAAAAACTCAACAAGCTTTTTGTCTGTCAAAATTTTATTTAAAGTTAGAAGAGAGCAAACAAATAAATATATCAAAAAGAAACTTATTTAATCATTTAATTTAATTAGTAATAAGCAACATTAGGCCAGCTAGTGTGGCAAATGCCACAAGTGCAGTGTGCAAAATATGCTGCAAAGCACACATGTGAATTACACATAATCACATGCAGTTGCAAAGTGAATTATTTATTTGTGAGCAATTATTTAGCAACATCATAAGATTGAACTTACTGAAATTATTATTTTTTTTTCAAAAAAAGCAGCTAGCAGTGCAGACAGAAACAATAACTTTGAAAAAAAAATTGTTTAAAAGATAAAAAGAATGTAGCTTAAGCATATTTAAGTAGTTAAGCTTAAAAACACAAAGAAATCACTATACAATAGTTAGTAAATGTGAACAATATATTATTGAGAGAAATATAGTCACTAAAAAAGAACTACAATGCTATATAATATGTGAATAAGAACTACAATACTACTCAACAGAGAAACACAATTATTAAAAAAAATTATCATATTATATAATATGCAAATAAGAATAATAATACTATTTAATGTGAACAATATGCTATTAGAAGAAACACAATCACTTAAAGAGCTACAGACTTCAAAAAGTGAAGCTTATGAAAAGAAAAGATAGTTGTAACATAGCATTTCAGCTAGAGCTATGCTCTATTATGTGACACTTGCTTAGATAAAGCTACAACTCTGCATACATACATGTGAGCTTGCTTGCAAACTTGCAGCAATTATATATAATTCTTATGAGCTGTTAAAATTTTAGCAGTCAAAGATCAGTTTTACATATACTTTCACTATAAAGCTATATCAGTATCAGTTTTCTTACACTACTCTGTATTGCTAGTAGTATACTTTATATATCTTAGCATTTTTTACATTATTAATGTCAATATTGACATAAGCAATGTGTGTAATTGTCTCTTTTACTAGTTTTATAACTGAGCAAACATTTTGAAGTTTTTTCAATTCAATGCATAATAAGCTAGCTCATTTGGCAAAAACTATATTAATTGTGCCATAAAAAAAGCATTCTGAATTTATATAGACTTGAGTATAAATTTTTTTATTGAATTTTATATTAATATACATGCTTTTCAAATGCATATGCTTTTTTGTTTTTTTTTTAATTCTTTTTCAGCTACATTAGCTTTTATCAGTGACTTTTGACAAAAGCTATTTTTTTCTCAATTTAGTGTTAAATATTTTAAATGTCTTTTTGTCAAAGATGTCATCAGTGAGTTTAAAGTTTTCTTTGAATGCTGCTTTGGCTATTTTAGCTAATTTTATAAAAGCTCATTTCTGTTGCTTGCAGATGCAAGCAAAGTAGTTAAAATTATCACAAACAAAGCAAAAGAATTTTTTTTCTCTTTATCTTCAGCTTTGAATTAGCTATTTTTCTTAAAGCTTACTTTGATACATTCTTAGTTCATAAGCTCAGATGAGTTTTGCTAAGTTAACTTACAAAAAATTTGTTTCAAAATGTGTTTAAACTTGAAGTTTTTTTACAGCTTCATTTAATATCAGTAACTGTCAATTTTGAAACTGAGAGTCATAAGTATTCTAACATAATCATTATAGTGCTTTAAAATGTCAAAATTAGTCAAAAGCTTTTTCTTTATAATATTGTTTAAAGCTTTTTTTAAATATATAATTTTAATTTTGTCTGTTTATACAAATTCACTAGCATTTATCATTTCTCATTCAAATTTAGAGAGAAAAAATGTGAAGTTTTTATTCTTTTTCTGTTTAAAAGTTTAAAGTCAGTTTAAAGCTTAAACTTTAACATTGAAATCTTTATAGCAGTCATTTAAATAAATAAAAAAGTGTTAAAAGTCTCATTTATCATTCAATTCACTTTGCTCAAAATAAATAATAATGAGTCTTTAAGAAATATTGTTCAGTCAAAAGTAAATATAAAAGTAATGTTGGCATTGAGACAAATTAAGTTAAACTTTTTGACTTAACTCATTGAGTTAAGTTGAACTTTTCAATTTAATTTGCTAAGTTGAGTTAAAAGTTTTGACTCAGTTCAACTCATGAGTTGAGCTTATAAATTTAACATATGACTTTAATTTTCTTTTTATATTAGTATGTATTTTCATATTTCATGTTATTACATTAACATAATAAGTTGAATCAGATATATAGTAAAAAACTATTAATTGAAAAGCTATTAGAGAACTTGTACAACAAAAAAAGTAAAATTTTAAAACTGCATGTAATACAAAAATGCAATAACAAAAAAAATATTATATATTATATAAAATTTACAAATAGAATAAAGTACTGTTTTAAAAAAGCTTTTCTCAAAGGCCACTATATCTATATACACACAGAAGGCAAAGAAAAATTATTATTTTTATTAATATCATTATCATTAATATTACTAGTATTATTATCACACTCAGTCAGATCACAAAAAAAATATTAAAAACTAATAATTATTATTTATTGTTAATATTACTAATATTGTCAATAACTATTGATGTATAAATGAAAAATGCATCAAGTTTCTTATTATTGTTGAAGAAAGCAAATATAATATTTTTCATTGAACATTATGATTTAAGAATTATAATTTTTTCAATAATAGATTTATAAAGTTTATTACATTGATAATGACAAACATTTTAACATGTATTAAATATATATTTAATATCAATCTCTAATGCAAAAATAGCAAAAATATTTTGAGCCATTATTGTAAGTGTTAAATAGTTATGTTCAAAAAAACTTCATATTTTGAGTATGTTTTCAGCATTAAAATTATCTAAATTAAATTGATGCAAAAAACTAACTAAATATTGTTTTGTTTTAGACATTTTTTATAATTTCTGTCTATTTGATTTGGGATGAAATGATATATCTCAACTAATAAAAAATAGTTTAATTGTTAACTAATTTTTTTAATTTAATTAAAAACAAACACATTTTATATCAATAAAAGTTGGTTTCAAATGCTTATAATATGTATTATAATATGTTAAGAACTTTTCATAATATTAATTCACATACTCTGAACTTCATTGTAATAATTATGTGATTTATAAGCAATAAAAACAACATTATTAAAAGATGATACTCATTTAATATAAAGTTAGTTTCATAGTTGAATTGAGAATTATGTCAATAGCATAAAACTTTCTCAATTAGCTTTTTATTAGCTTATAATAATAAAACAGTTTGATTTTGACTGCATTAATTACTGCAATAAAAGCTACTGCATGTTTGTTGCAGCAAAAAGCATTGCATTTTTTTTTTGATTTCTTTAGATGATTAAAAAAATTGTACAAACAGAAAATCTCATGAATATTTGGCTTTTGTGATGCACTGACACATTTAGTGATTGTAGAAAAAAGTTCTAAAATAGTTAGTAAAATATTTATATAGTCTCACTTCTTATTTTTGAACTTTAACATAGCATATTGCTTATAGTTTTGTTTCAAATTTAATTAATAAAAGATATCAGTCTTCATTTCTTAAACACATTTTAATATATCATAAGCATTTCTTTAGTAAATTTTAACATTTTGAATCAATTCTACATGAATAAAGCTGTGTGTTTGTTTTGGTTTGCAATATTTCTATTTATTGAAATTTTAATGAAGTTTAAACTATTTAAGTTGTTGTAAAAATGAATTTACAATGATAGCAAAAGCACAAGTCTATCAAATATTAATATAAAATCAGACAAAAAAATATATTATATTGGCCCAAACCTTTGCAAATGTATTTTTAAAACTAACTTCATCAATGATTTTTGTCAATTGAAACTTTTTAATTTTCTATTAACTAATTCATTCTTTGCAATTATTTTCAAAATTTTAAAAAGCTTATTGACAGTCAACTAAATAATATGTGCAAAACAATGAATTGATTTAGAATTATAATTTTATTTAATGCAATAATTCTATAACTCTTTGTTAAGAAAGAATGCTATATAAATATTGTTAAATGTATTATTTGCAATTATGACAAAAAGCTTAAAGTTAATTTTGTAATTTTGTAGAATAAAAAATACAATTTGTGCTAAACTTCATTTAGTGTATAGATCAGAAAAAGAGTAAAAAACCAGCAATGTTTTATAATACTATCATTTATTATTAATGTAATATTGTTACAGACCAACTATAAAGAGGCACAACTGTAACACTTTGATAGAACAAGACTCTACAGTGCAGCACTAGAGCAAGGCAGACTTGAGAGACAGTCACAAAATCACATGATGATATAATATATCAATCCAGTGAAACACACAGACTGATATACAAAATAGTATACAGTATAGCAACAAATATAGCAAGGCAAGTGGTATACAGAATGGTATACAGAGAACTAAATATATAAAAGAGCTCATTTTTACTCAGCAGATGTATTTAATTCTTTATATTTAATTTATCTTATCATATTATCTACTATCTGACTTAACTATCATTATTCAGTTAGACCCACTGAGTTACACAACAAACAAAGCCTTATCTGAAGAACTATAGTAAGCAGACTACATCAACTGTCTAAAGACAAGACTTAAGTAAGTTTAGATCATTAAGAAGAAATCAGATTAATGTTTTATTAAGTTTTCTCTAACAAACAGTACAATAGAATAGCTAGAAAAAATTCTAAAGTGGTAACACATTAAATGCTTTTGACTCTGTTACTAAAGGCTCAAGTATTATAACTAAAAAATAGCAGTTATCATGTTAGCATTCAAAAATACAGAAAAGCAATCAGCTGTAGAATTAGCAACTTTAGCACAATCATCACCAGTGACAACACTTGGAGACAATAATAAACTGAATAATTCAGAATTAATGAAAGAGATTGAATAATTGTGCACAATAATACAAAAGAACAACATAAAAAATATTAAAAAAAGACTTGAATAGCTTCAAGAAATGATTCAGCAATTTAAAAAACTACAAAACACATAGTAGATCATTACAACTTAACTCAAATTACTGAAATCTGAACCATTTAATAAACAATCTTGTTGTTTACAAGCATTTCTCACTCAGCTTAAATTGTATTTCAAAATAACAGAAATCATCAGAGATTATGACAAGATTATGCTAGTGATATTTTATATAAAAGAATTAGCATTTGATTGAATTAATCTCATTGTAAAGAACAGAAAAAAGAATTAAGATAACAAAAAAAACCAAGACAAAATAACTAAATGAATATTCAGCAGATACATAAACTTTGCCACAAAATTGAATAAAGTCTTTGAAGTGATCAATAAAACCAAAGTCATAGAATAAAAACTGCAATAACTTTAACAGACTAAATTAGCCAAATAGTATATAACATAGTATTAACAGATTATATCTCACTTGCAATAAAAGAACAAAATGCAAATTGTGACTTATGAACAAGAACTAAAAGAAAAAGTCCAGAATGAATTAGTCAGAGAAGAACTACTCATTGATATTAACAAATTAATTAAATAATTTATACAAATCAACAACAAAATTTATGAGAAAAAAATAGCCAAACAATAAGCAAGACAATGAAAAAATAATAAATAGTTTACATGACACTTACAATGTATCAATCAAAGACAACAGTATAGAGAATCTAGAGTGAACTCTTATAGACCATAACTAATAAAATTGAACACAACACAACAGAGAAATAAAGTTAAACTTAAGTCAGAGAGCAAGCAAAAGAAAGAAATTATATACTATAATTGCCAGAAGAAGAAGCATATAGTTAAAAACTGCAAATTATTTAAGAAAAAGACACAATAATTTAACACAACAAACAATCAAGTCAATGATAATAACTTCTCAGAGATTGACTTTAGTGACAAACTGAAAAGCCAAAAAGAGGCACAATATGAAGGATTACAGCATTTAAAATATGAAGAAAAAAACTAAAAACTAATTGAGACATTTAAAAAGATAACAAAACCACACAAAATCATAACACAACTTGAAGATGAAATAAATAAAATATTCTGAGAGATACTCAAAAAACTCAGCTATAATAACAGCATTAAAAAGCAACAGATTATAAGATGCATAAGAACTAAAATGAACTTCACAGTTGAAACCATTATTGACACAGTAAAGATGGCAATAATAAAACTAAATGAAAAAACAAGTGACACTTTAAAAGATGTTGAGATAATTACAAATCAAATTATGAGTATTAAACAATATAAAAAAAAAACAATAATGTTGAATAAAGAAGACAGCAGAGCAAAATAATTCAGATAATGAAATCATTAAACAATACATACAAGAACAAAGCATATAACAAATCTACAAAGAACTAATAAAAAACAACAAAGATTTCATCACTGAAGAATGGCACAAAGCCAGTGAAACACTCAAAAAATTAGAAAGCAAGAGAAAATCACTTGAGATTAATAAAAAACCAAATAATGAAACAACTGAGGCCAAAACACAAGTGATAAATTTCACTTTGCTAAACTCAGAAAAGAATAGTTATAAGTAAAAGATTTATTAGACTGAGATACAAAAGAATTTTTCACAAAGAGAAACATTAGCTTACTGTGATAAGTCAGAATGTATATATATAAAATATTAGAAACACTCACAACATCAGAGTATGCATTGAATAGTATGTTATAAAAACTATTACTTGATACATTACAGCTCAAAGATCAATAATGCATATTTTCCACAGAAAAATTGAATCAAAAAACAATAACAAGAACAACAACATTAAATGACAGTAATAGTCAGAGGCCAACATATCAAAATACAGGCTAAGATTATAAATTAGTTAGCTAAAGTGCTAGTTGACTCAAAAGTTACAGAAAACTTTATGAATTTAGAATTTATAAAGAAGTTACAGATTTTAAAAAAAGCCAAATAACAGCCAGTATCAATTTTAGAACTTAATGAAGAAAATTTGAGACAATTTCTGATTACAGAGACAGAATTAATATCAATCTCAGTTTAGAATTATTTAAAGTTACTCAATTTTAATGTAATCAAAATTGAAGAGTACAATGTAGTACTCAGAGTACTATGACTAAGATAACATAATTCAGAAATTAACTGAACACACAATAAAATACAGTTCACAAGATGTACATGCAGAATAAAGTTAAAACAAGATCACTCACAGACCTTAGAGAGTTAAATAAATAAAATAAAGTCAGTCACAAAAAAAACTGAGTTAAGAGAAACAATTAGTGGCTCTAAAATAAAGAGATAGATAGATTCTGAAGAGCCTACAAACAGCAAGTTAATAAGTGAGACTATGTAAAGAGACATGCAAACTCAAGAGAGGCAGCATAGTCAGACATTATATGACACCACAGTAAGCAAAAGAGAAGCACAAGAAGTAACAAAACTGATAATTTCAAAAGAGTATAAACAATTTAAAGATCTCTTTGATTTTAATATCAATAAAAAATTATCAAATCACAAATTATTCAACCATGAAATATCTCTAATAGAAGAGAAGAAATTAATGTGCAAACTGATTTATCTGATGTCAAAAAAAAGCAGAGGTCATAAAAAAATATATTAATGACAAATTGAGATAAGATTATATTGAACTAGCAACATCATCAGCAGAATACTCAGTGTTATTTATGCCAAAGAAAAACAGTAACTTACAATTCTGTATTAATTACAAACAGTTGAATAAAATTACAATCAAAGACAAATACTTATTATCATTGATCACAAAGATATAAAATGCAGTATAAAAAGTAAAATGATTTATAAAATTTGATGTTGCAAATGCATACAATCAAATATGAATTAAACTCAGAGACAAATGAAAAATGGTATTTAGAATTAAGTTTAAACACTATCAATATAAAATCATGTCATTTGAATTAACAAATACACCAGCAACATTCCAAAGATTTATTGATTTAGTACTAGACAAGTATCAATTTGACTTTGTTATAGCTTATTTAGATGACATTTTAATATTTTTCAAAAGCTTCAAAGATTATGTCAAATACATCAAAACAGTACTATAAAGACTACAACTAGTAAAGCTACAACTCAAGCTAAAGAAATGCAAATTTCATGTTCAGGAAATGAATTTTCTAGAATATCAAATTACTTAAGAAAAAATACAAATAGATCAACTAAAGATTTAGACAATCAAAAATTGGCCAGTATTAACAAATCTATGAGAATTACAAGCATTCATTGAGATGGTAAATTACTACAGATAATATATTGAATAATACACAAATATTATAAAACCACTATTCAATCTTTTGAAAAAAAAGAAAAAGTTTCAATAAATAAAAATGCAATAAAAAGCATTTGAAGAAATCAAGATAAAAATAACAATAGCATCAATAATCAAACAGCATAATCTAATGAAAAAACAATTATTGAGACTAACACATCAGATTATGTGATTAAAGCAGTTATGTCACAATTAGATAACAATAAAAAACTACACTCAGTGGCATATTATTTAAGAAAGATAATATTAGCAGAACTTAATTATGAGATTTATAACAAGAAATTGTTAATCATAATGACAGCATTTCAACAGTGAAAAGTATACTTTGAAGAAGTCAAATACACAATTAAAGTAATCACTGATCACAAAAATTTTACTTACTTCATAATGACTAAAGTGTTAACATGAAGACAAGCAAGATGAGTAAAGATATTGATGAATTACAACTTCACAATTAAACATTGCAGTGAAAAACAGAATAAATAAGTAAATGCATTTAGCAGACAATCAAACCACAAGAAAAAAGTTTTTGAACTAGAACTAGTGCTATTGAAATTTCAGAAGAATAAAATAATAATATACAACAAGTAAACAGCAATATTAACAGCAACAATAACTATTGAGAGTTAAAACAAGAAACTAATACAGATTATCAGATAAGAAATTGTAAAAGACAAAAATCTTAAAATAATCAAAGAAAAAATCAACAAGATAACAGAAGATAATAAATTAATTTACTACAATGAACTGATATACATATCATTTATAGCAAGAGAAGAAGTGATTAAGAGATATTATAAGCCACTAATGAAAGAATATTTTAAAACTGAAAAGACAGAAAAATTGATATTAAGAAACTTTTATTTTTCAAACATGCAATAAACAATATACTGATACTTGAAAGAATGTAACATCTATCAAAGAAACAAGGCAGTGAAATATCTATCATATGAAGAATTATAATCACTTGTGATACTCACTTAACCTTGGGAATGAATTACTATAAACTTTATTATGTAATTATCAAAGTCAAAAAAAAACAGAGTTACACATAACACTATTCTTACAGTGGTGAATAGATTGATAAAATATACATACACTATATTAACAAGAACAGACATAACAGCTTTAAATATAGCATATCTGCTACTTTAATATGTGTTTAATAAACATAGCACACCAAAGAGAATTACAATAAATAGAGATTCACAATTTACATCAAAGTTATGAAAAATGTTGATGAATATAACTGGCATTGAGTATAGACTCAGCATAGTCTATTATTCACAGATAAATGAATAAACAAAAAGAATAAATCAAATAATTGAGCAGTATTTACAGAACTACATAAATTATAACTAAAGCAATTAAGTTGAATTGCTACTTATGACACAATTTGCATATAACAATTTAATCAATGCAACAACCAAAGAAACACTGTTTTATATTAATTTTGAGTATAATCTTGAATTTGACAATGAACCAAAGAAAACATGGGAAATGAACTATGAAGTGGAAAAGAAAATGACACAGCTATAAACATTGCACAAACAACTACAGAAAAATATTGAATTTGTGAATCTCAGAATGGCAGTTTACTACAACAAAACTTATCAGAAAAGATTTAATTTAAAAAGAAAGAAAAAAGTATACTTGTTACACAAAAACATTAAAATAAAACAATTAAGCAGCAAACTTGACAGCAAGAAAATTGAATTATTCATTATTGAAGAAAAAATTAAACCAGTGAACTACAAATTGAAACTATCAGACAGTATAAAAATACATCTGATTTTTCATATCTCATTATTGGAACTAGCACCACAAAATATTCAAACACAAAACAAAGAAATTAAAATCACAGAAGAAAAATATAAAGTCAAGAAAATTCTAGATGAAAGAAAAGTCAACAGACAAATACAATACTTAATGAAATAAAAGAAGTATGATATCTTAAAGAACACTTAAAAACTTATTAAGAATTTGATGAATTGCCAACATCTGATGAAGAAATATTAAAACCAGCAGAAGTTCAAAAACTGAGATTTAAATCACAAAGAAGTTAATTTATTAATGAATTATTAAAAGTAGCTGATTGCTTTTGATACTGATAATTATTCTCATTGGCTATATAATGCAATTCAGCTGCATTCTCAGAAAAATTCAGCTTTTTAAGAATTTCAAAAATGTGAGCATTATGATCAGACATTTTAAAACCACACTCTTTCAGAAATTTGTGATGCTTGTGAAGACAAAAAATTTTAAAAAACAAAAGAGCTTGCTACTTTTTAACTTCAGTTAATTTAACCTTCAGTCTATCTTCAGCAGATTGAAAATTACACCATTCTTTATTGCTATGAAAACATTTTTTACATTTTTGACTGCATTTAGTATATGCAGCATAGTTTTTGCAACAACCATTCATTTTGTAAGAGATATTATGAGAGAAACAATATTGACAAGAAAACTCAATGACAAAACTGTTTTTTTTGATCTTCTTAAAGTGATAACAGTTTTCATGATACTAATTACAAAGAGAGTTAGTTTTTGATGCACACTTATGTTAAGAAAACATAATAAAGAAAAAGTCAAAGTCACAATAGCAATGAGAGTAAGCACTTTACTTATAAGTCTTCAGAGATGAAAATCTTAAAGAGAGAAAGTGATATTATAAATCAATTATAAAAAAGCATGACTGTGACACTCTGATAGAATAAAACTCTATAGCATAGCACTAAAGCAAGACAGACTTGAAAGATAATCATGAAATTATGTAATAATATAATATATCAACTCAGCAAAACACACAAACTGATATATAAAATAATATACAGTATAGCAACAGATATAGCAAGGCAAGTGATATACAGAATAGTATATAAAGAATTAAATATATAAGAGAGCTTATTCTCACCCAGCAAATGTATTTAGTTCTTCACATTTAATTTATTTTATCATATTATCTACTATCTACTACAGGTCAGTAAAAATAGTACTAAAAGAATTATGATTTGACTAAGCCTTACTTTTAACTTAGCTATTGTTATTCAATTAGACTCACTAAGTTACACAATAAACAAAGCCTTACTTAAAGAACTGTGGTAAGCAGGCTGCATCAACTGCTTAAGGACAAGACCTAAGTAGATTTAGGTCATTAAGAAGAAACCAGATTAATGTTTCATTAAGTCTTTTCTAACAAACAGTACAATAGAATAGCTAGAAAGAATTCTAAAGTGGTAACAAATATGCAATAATTGACAAAAAGAACAAATAATTAAAACTTAATCATATATTCAGTGTGAGTGAAAGATAATAATGTGAAAATATAATATCAGCAATTTGTTTTTGTGTTTAAATGTATTTGGCATTAATGCTATTTTTAAAAGCTTTTCATTCAGATATAAATAACTTTAAGTGACAAAGATTCAGAAAATTAATAAATTTTAACATTTCCACATGACAAAAAAAACATTAATAGCTAGCATATATTAAAGCAAAGCTTCTCAAAACTATTCATCACTGAATGCTAGTTCTGAATTTAGTCACTTAATGCAGTACTGTTTAATAATGTTTGATGTTAGTATTTAATATCATTCTGAGAAAGCTTTTTTCAAAGTTATAATGAAAATAATTTACTTTTTTAAATCAAGTATGTAAATGAACTTAAGAATCAAATAGTTTTTTTTGTTGTGCTGTACAACATGCTTTTGTGCTAAGATAACATATTATAGTTGTGGTATTTATACCACTAATGATAAAATGTTGAAGTTTTATTTTGTATATTAAACAAATAATTATAAGTTCATCAGTCTGAATGCAAGCAACTTTATTATAATGTTTCTATGCAAAGTTTGATTTTTTGTGTAGCTTACTATTTTAGTGAGATTGTTTGCATTTTATATCTGCAAAAAATTTATAAAATGATATTGTTTAAAATCACTTTTTGAATATTTCTGCAGTGTTTTTTGTCTAGAGCACAAATTAATAATGCACACATTGCAATTATAATAATAATTTAAACACACATTAAGTATATATATATTTTTTATCAATGATATAAAAAGAAAATAATATTAATATTTTTATAATAAAACTTACATTGTCATTTGTAAAACTAAATAATAACAATTGCTGCTGTGAATTAGAGAGTAATGTCATTTTACAATGTTCTCAAAACATATAGCAAAAATTAAAGAGTAAAAAGACTTTTTTCTTACTTTGATGATAAATTTCTTTAACATATATTAAAGTTTGTTAACATTTAATATATCACTCTGAGCTAAGCTTGTGAGCTCAACTTGCTTTGTTTAATGACAAATATAATAATCAATAATTTAATAAATAATTTATTATCTAGCAAAATATATATGATTGTTAGTTAAATTTTTTCATAAATAAAAGTAGTGTGCCAGAAAACACATTAAAAAATTTTTTTAAATGTGTGCTATGTGTTGTAAAAAAAAAGTAATTCAAACCTTGCATGAACCCAAAGATAGAAGAAATATATATATATATATGCAACTGCAGAGAAAAAGACATTTTATTTAAAGATTGAGCAATAATTCTTCTAATTTTTGCCACATATGAGCCTTGCAGCAGTTATAAAAAACTAATATTATGCAGCACTGCAACTTGCAAAAGAAACTTTTATAAAATAATAGCCTTGTTCATTTTATTATTGCATTATCATGTGGCATATTCAAACTCATACAGCTTTAGTGCTGAGATTCTGCTAATTTTATTAAAGAATAATATCACTTTTGAAAAATTCATAATACATTATGTCTTTATCTCTAACACTGTTGCAATGCATTTTATTGAATAAACATAGTTATTAAGATTTACACTGTTGACTTTAAAGAAATTTTAAAAGAAACTTTCACAATCTTTTGCTGCAATAGATAAAATGCTTAGATTTTAAAGCTAACAATATTTCTCAATGATAGTTGATTATAGCTTTGCTATTTTTATTAATTACATTTGTTAATTATGTTATTCTTTCAATAGTAAGTTTTTTTTGATTAAATAAACTATAAATTTATTTTAGTTATCTGCACTGAAGTTAATTTAGCAAAGTTATTAAAAAGTTCATACTCAAAGTCATATTTATCACTAATTAGTTAATGTGAGCACATAGATGAAGATATAAAAATAATTAAGAAAATTTTTTCTAATCAATGTAACAAAACAACATTTGTTATAAAAAACTTTGAAAAAGTCTTTTTGAAAATATTCACTGAAAACATTCACTGACATTATTCACTTAAACATTCTCAAATAATTTATAACTGCTTAAGTTTTTACTTCAAAACTTTTTTTTTATTTTACTTTCATTAAACTGACTTTAAAATTTCAAGATCATAATTAAAATATAATATAAATGCTTTGATTTTGCTATATAATCTTTACTATATGCTGTTAAATTACTACTCATTTTTTCAGTGAAAAACAAACTAATTCAAGCAAAAGATAAGTAATAAGTAAAGCACTAAACAAATGCAATTATGTGAACTTTGTGTTATGCACTCAAAAAGACTATTTTAAAATCTTTTGATGATTTAAAAGAAAACTTCAAAGATTAAAAAGAGAATTTTAAAAACTTTATGTGTTTTTGAGTGTAGAAAAATTGTTTTAGAATTCTTTTAAATATGCATTTGATATTATATTAATATAATGTTTATAGTTTAATAAGCTATTATCATGTCAAATCAAAATAAAAAAAATCAGCTTGAGAGTTTGCTGATGCTAATTGCAAAGACTTAAAATAATAAAAATATTAATTACAACAAAAATGACATCAATTATATTAGTGTTATCACCTCAGAATCTTTCCTAGCTATTTTATTGTACTGTTTGTTAAGAAAGGCTCAACAGAACACTTATTTGTGTTTCTTCTCAATGATCTAAATCTACTTAAGTTTTGTCCTTAGACAGTTGATGTGGCCTGCTTACCACAGTCTATCAAATAAGGCTTTGTGTGTTGGGTAACTTGATGAGTCTCACTGAATAACAATAGCTAAGTTAGAAGTAGAGCTTAATCAGATTATAATTCTTTTAATACTATTTTTACTGACCTGTAGTAGATAGTAAATAATAAGATCAAAATTGAATGTGAAAAACTAAATACATCTGCTGGGTGAAAATGAGCTCTTTTATATATCTAGTTCTCTGTATACCTTTCCATATACCACTTGCCTTGCTATACTTATTGCTATACTATATACCATTCTGTATATCAGTCTGTGTGTTCCACTGGGTTGATATATTAAATTGTCACATGATCTCATGATTGTTTTTTGAGTTTGCTTTGTTTTAGTGCTGTGCTGTAAAGTCTCATCTTATCAAAGTGTCACAGTTGTGCCTTTTCATGGTTGGTTTGTAACATCACTCTCTTTTTTTAAGATCTTTGTTGTTTTTGAAGACTCATAAGTAGAGTGCTCACTCTTGTTGTCATTATGACTTTAACTCTTTTCTGTAAGTAATGTCTTTCTTTTCTCATTATGCCTTTTTAATGTAAGTGTGCATTGAAAACTAACTCTCTTTATGATCAGTATTGTAAAAACTGTTGTTGCTCTGAGAAGATTAAAAAGAACAGTTTTGTTATTAAGTTTTCTTGTCAATATTGTTTTTCTTGTGGTATTCTTTGCAAAATGAATAGTTGTTGCAAAAACTGTGTTGTGTGTACTAAACATGGTCAAAAATGTGAAAAGTGTTTTCATAGTGATAAAGAATAATATAATCTTCAATTCACTGAAGATAAACTGAAGACTGAATTAGCTGAGGCTAAAAAGCAGCAAGCTCTTTTATTTTTCAAAATTCTTTATCTTCAAAAGCATCACAAATTTCTGAAAGAGTGTAGTTTTAAAATGTCTAATCATAATGCTCACATTTTCAAAATTCTTGAAGAGCTGAATTCTTCTAAGAATGCAGCCAAATTGTGTTGTATGGCTGATGAGAATGATCATCAGTGTCAAGAGCTATCAGCTACTTTTGATAATTCATCAATAAGTCAACTTTTTTGTGACCTGAGTTCTGGTTTCTAAACTTCTGCCAGCCTTGATATTTCTTCATCAAATGTTGGCAATTCATCAAATTCTTGATGGGTTTTCAAGTGTTCTTCAAAGTATTGTATCTCTTTCACTTCACTAGGTATTGTGTTTGCCCATTGACTTTTCTCTTATTCAGAATTCTTTTAACTTTGTATTCTTCTTCTGTGATTTCAATTTCTTTGTTTTGTGTTTGAGTGTTTTGTGATGCTGATTCCAATAATGAGATATGAAAAATTGAGTATATCTTCATGCTGTCTGATAGTTTCAATTTGTAGTTCACTGGTTCAATTTTTTCTTCAATAATGAATGGTTCAATTTTCTTGCTGTCAAGTTTGCTGCTTAGTTATTTCATTTTGATATTTCTATGTAGCAAGTATACTTTTTTCTCTCTTTTTAGATTAGGTTCTTTCTGATGAGTTTTATTGTAATAAACTGCCATTCTGAGATTTGCAAATTTAATATCTTTCTGTAGTTACTTGTGCAATGTTTGTAGCTGTGTTACTTTCTTTTTTGCTTTGTAGTTCATTTTCTGTGTTTTCTTTGGTTCATTGCCAAATTCAGAATTATACTCAAAATTAATATAAAACAGTGTTTCTTTGGTTGTTGCATTAATCAAATTGTTATATGCAAATTGTGCTATGAGTAGCAGTTTAATTTAATTGCTCTGATTGTAATTTGTGTAGTTTTGTAAATACTGCTCAATTATCTAATTCATTCTTTTCATTTGTTTATCTGTTTGTGGATAATAGACTGTGCTGAGTCTATGCTCAATGCCAGTCATGTTCATCAATGTTTTTTATAACTTTGATGTGAACTGTGAATCTCTGTCTGTTGTAATTCTTTTTGATGTACTGTGTTTGCTAAACACATATTAAAGTAGTAAATATACTGTTTCTGAGGCTGTTGCATCTATTCTTATTGGTATTGCATATGTATATTTTGTCAATCTATCCACCACTGTGAGAATAGTGTTGTATGTAACTCTGTTCTTCTTTGACTTTAATAGTTATGTGATAAAATCCATAATAATTCATTCCCAAGGTTGAGTGAGTACCACAAGTGATTGTAATTCTTTGTATAATAGATGTCTTGCTGTCTTGTTTCTCTAACAAATGTTACATTTCTTCAAGTATCAGTATATTGTCCATTGCATGTTTAGAAAATAGAAGTTTCTCAATATTAATTCTTTTGTCTTTTTGATTTCAAAGTGTTCTTTCATCAGTGGCTCATGATATCTTTTAATCACTTTTTCTCTTGCTGTAAATAGTATATATATCAATCTGTTGTAGTAAATTAATTTATTGTCTTTTGTTATTTTGTCAGTTTTTTCTTTGATCATTTTAAAGTTCTTATCTTTTGTAATTTTCTATCTGATAATCTATATCAGTTTCTCATCTTAACTTTTAATAGTCATTATTGCTGTTAATGTCACTGTCTATTTGTTGTACATTATTATTTCATTCTTCTGAAATTTCAGTAGCACTAATTCTGGTTCAAGAACTTTTTTCTTGTGGTCTAGCTGTTTACTAAGTGCATCTGCTTGCTTATTTTGTTTTTCACTACAATGTTCAATCTTGAAGTCATAATTTGCTAATATCTTTGCCCATCTTGCTTGTTTTTGTGTTAACACTTTAGTTGTTGTGAAGTAAGTAAGATTTTTGTAATTAGTAATTACTCTGATTGTGTGCTTGACTTCTTTAAAATATATTTTTCACTGCTGAAATGCTGTCACTATAGCCAACAATTTCTTGTTGTGAATTTTATAATTGAGTTCTGCTGGTATCATTTTTCTTGAGTAATATACCACTGAGTGTAGCTTTCTATTATCATCTGACTGTGACATCACTACTTCAATTATATAATCTGATGTGTTAGTTTTAATAATTGTTTTCTTCACTGAATTGTGCTGTTTGATCATTGATGTCATTGTTATTTTCATCTTTATTTCTTTGAATGCTTTCTGTTTCATTTCTGTTCATTGAAACTTTTTCTTCTTCTTCAAAAGGTCAAATAGTAATCTTATGATATTTGTGTATTATTCAATGTATTATCTGTAGTAGTTCATTATTCTAATGAATGCTTGTAATTCTTATAGATTTATTGACACTGGCCAATCTCTGATTGCCTAAATCTTTAGTTAATTTGTTTGTATCTCTTTTTAAGTAATTTAATGTTCTAGAAAATTCATCTTCTGAACATGAAATTCACACTTCTTTAGCTTGAGTTGTAGCTTTGCTAGTTGTAGTCTTTGTAGTACCATTCTGATGTGTCTGACATAATCTTTAAGGCTTTTGAAGAATATTAAAATGTTATTCAAATAAGCTATAACAAAGTCAAATTGATATTTGCTTAGTACTGAATCAATAAATCTCTGAAACATTGCTAGTGTGTTTATCAATTTAAAAGACATGATTTTGTATTGATAGTGTCTAAACTTAGTTCTAAATGCTGTTTTTTATTTGTTTTTAAATTTGATTTGTATCTGATTGTATGCATTTGTAACATCAAATTTTGTAAACCATTTTGCTTCTTATACTACATTTTGTATCTCAGTGATCAATAATAACAAGTATTTGTCTTTGATTGTAATCTCATTCAGCTATTTGTAGTCAATACAAAATTATAAGTCATTGTTCTTCTTTGACACAAATAACACTGAGTATTTTACTGATGATGTCACTAGTTCAATGTAATCTTGTCTCAATTTATTGTCAATGTATTCTTTTGCAACTTTTGCTTCTCTTTCTGACATCAGATAAATCAGTTTGCATGTTAGTTTCTTCTCTTTTATTAAAGATATCTTATAGTTAAATAGTTCATGGTTTGGTAATTTTTCATTAATACTAAAATTAAAGAGATCTTTAAATTGCTCATACTTCTTTAAAATTATTGGTTTTATCACTTCTTGTACTTCTTTTTTGCTTACTGCAATGCTGTATAGTGTTTAATTATGCTGCCTCTCTTGAATTTGCATGTCTCTTTGTGTAGTCTCATCTGTCAACTCATTGTCTGTAGGCTTCTCAGGCTCTGTCTGTCTCTTTGTTTTAAAGCCATCAGTTGTTTCTCTCAACTTAGTCTTTTTTGTGGCTGACTCTATTTCACTTCTTATCTAACTCTCTAAGGCCTGTGAGTGGTCTTGTTTTGGCTTTATTCTGCATGTATATCATGTAAACTATATTTCATTATGTGTTCAGTCAATCTCTAGATTGTGTTATTTTAGTTATGATATTCTGAGTATCACATTGTACTCTTTAACTTTAGTCACATCAAAGTTGAGTAACTTTAAATGATTTTGAACTGAGACTGATATTAATTTTGTCTCTGTGGTCAGAAACTATTTTAAATTTTTTTTATTAAGTTCTGAAATTAGTACTGACTGTTATTTGACTTTTTTTAAAATCTGTAGCTTCTTCATGAATTCTAAATTTATAAAGTTTTCTGTGGCTTTTGAGTCAACTAGCACTTTAGCTGGCTGGCCCATAATTTTAGCCTGTATTTTAACATGTTGGCCTTTGGCTGTTGCTGTCATCTGATGTTACTACTCTTATTGTCATTTTCTAGTTTAATTTTTCTATGGAAAATATACACTGCTGATCTTTGTGCCATAGTGCCTTATGCAATAGTTGTCATAATATGCTATTTAATGCATGTTCTGGTGCTGTAAGTGTCTCTGATATTTTATGCATGTATATTCTAACTTATCACAGTAAGCTGATGTTTCTTTTTGTGGGAAATTCTCTTGGGTCTCAGTCTAATGAGTCTCTTGCTTATGACTATTCTTGTTTAAGTTTAGCAAAATAAGATTTATCACTCATGTCTTAGCTTCAGTTGCCTTATTGTCTGGTTTTTCATTAATCTTAAGCAATTTTTTCTTGCTTTCTGATTTCTTGAGTGTTTCACTGGCTTCATGCCATTCTTTGATGATGGAATTCTTGTTATTTTTCATTAGTTTTTTGTAAATCTGTTGCATGCTTTGTTTTTGTGTATATTGTCTGATGATTTTGTTATCTGAGTCATTTTGCTTTGCTGTTTTCTTCATTTGACATTGTTGTTTCTCTTTTCTTTTATATTGCTTGATACTTGTAATTTAATTTGTAATTATTTCAATGTTTTCTAAAGTGTTGCTTGTGTCTTTGTCTAATTCTATTGCTGTTATCTTCATTGTGTTAATGATGATCTCAACTGTGAAATCTGTTTTAGTTCTTATGCATTTCACAATTTGTTGCTTTTTGGTGCTGTTATTATGGCTGAGTTCTTTAAGTGTCTTCTAGAATACTTCATTTATTTCATTTTCAATTTGTGTCTTGGTCTTGTGTGGTTTTATTGTTTCTTTGAGTGTTTTAATTAGTTCTTAGTTTTTTTT
>JAPVCG010000047.1:81188-97879 GCA_029606305.1 Paecilomyces fulvus
TGATTTTGTTATTTGTTGTATTAAGCTATTGTGTCTCTTTTTTGAGTGATTTGCAGTGTTTAACTATATGCTCTTTCTTCTAGCAGTTATAGCATATAATCTCTTTCTTTTGCTTGTTCTTTGGCTTGGTCTTGGCCTTGTCTTTTTGTTGTGTTGCATTCAATTCTATTAGTTGTGGCTCATAAAAGTTCATTTTAAATTCTTTATGCCATTGTCCTTAATTGATGTGCTATAAATGCCATGTAGACTGTTCATCATTTCTTCATTGTTTTGCTTGTTGCTTGGCCAACTTTCTTTTATAAATTTTATTATCAATTTGTATGAATTATTCAATTAATTTATCAATGTTGATAAATGGTTTTTCTCTGGCTAATTTGTTCTGGACTTTTTCTCTTAGTTCTTGTTTATAAGTCACAACCTGCACTTTGTTTTCCTATTGCAAGTGAGACATGATTTGTTAATACTGTATTGTGTATTGTCTGGCTAATTCAGTTTGTCAAAGTTATTACAGTTTTTGTTTTATAACTTTGGTCTGGTTGATTACTTCAAAGATCTTATCTAATTTCATGGTGAAACCTATATATTTACTGAATACTTGCTTGATGATCTTGTTTTAGTTTTCTTTATTGTCTCAGTTTTCTTTTTTGTTCTTTACAATAAAGTTAATTCAATCAAATGCTGATTCTCTTATGTAGAATATCACTAGCATGATCTTGTTGTAATCTTTAGTGATTTTTGTCATTTTGAAATACAATTCAAGCTGAGTGAGAAATGCCTGTAAACAGTGAGATTGCTTATTAAATAATTTAAGTTTCAGTGATTTGAGTTGAGTTGTAGTGGTCTATTGTGTGTGTTGTGGTTTATTGAGTTTTTAAATTATTTCTTGAAGCTATTCAAGTCTTTTTTTGATATTTTTCATGTTATTCTTCTGTATCATTATGCACAACTGTTTAATTTTTTCCATCAATTTCAAATTGTCTGGTTTGTCATTGTCTTTAGGTGTCATCACTGATGATGACTATGCTAAGGTCACTAGTCTCACAGCTGATTGCTTTTCTGCTGTTTTGAGTGCTGACATAATGACTTGCTATTCTTAGTTATAATACTTGAGCCTTTAGTAACAGAGTCAAAAGCATTTAATATGTTATCATCTCAGAATCTTTTCTAGCTATTCTATTGTACTGTTTGTTAGAGAAAACTTAATAAAACATTCATTTGTGTTTCTTCTCAATGATCTAAATCTACTTAAATCTTGTTTTTAAGTAGTCAATGTGGCCTGCTTACCACAGTTTATCAGGTAAGGCTTTGTGTGTTGAGTAACTTAGTAAGTCTCACTGAATAATAATAGCTAAGTCAGAAGTAGGGTCTAGTCAAATTATAATTTTTTTAATACTATTTTTACTAATCTGTAGTAAATAGTAAATAATAAGATCAAAATTGAATGCAAAGAACTAAATACATCTGCTGGGTGAAAATAAGCTTTCTTATATATTTAGTTCTTTGTATATCTTTTCATATACCACTTGCTTTGCTATACTTGTTGCTATATTATATACCATTCTGTATATCAGTCTGTGTGTTTTGCTGAGTTGATATATTGAATTGTCATATAATTTTGTGATTATCTCTTAAGTCTGCCTTGCTCTAGTGCTGTGCTGCAGAGTCTCATCTTATCAGAGTGTCACAGTTATGTCTCTTCATGATTGGTCTGTAACAATTAGTAATATAAAATTTTTTGTTGAAATTGCATTAGTTCTTAATACTGTTAGTAGTGAGAATGAGCTTAAGCAATAAGTGTTTTCACATTTATTTAAGCTTCATTGAATCAAATATTATAAAAAGTATTTACTACTATTACAATAGCAAAGCATAAAGAGCAAAGAAAAAAATCTTGCAACAATATAGCATGTTATCATGATTATGAAAACTTGTGAAAATTAAAAATATTAGCAAAGCAATTTAAACATCAATAAATGAATAGCTATAAACTAAATGACTTAGTTATTTTGTCAGTTGTCAATGAAAAACAATAATAATTAAAACAAACTATTTTATTAAACACAATAGTTTTATATTAAGTGCAAAAATATTTTGTGAAAAATCATTATTAAAATGAAAACCAATTATTCATCTTTATGTTACAAAAAAATAAAAGCTCATCAAAGCAATAGTAAATGAAAAACATAAGTTTAAGAAAATCAAAATTGTTTGTAAGCTTTTACATATCATTTGACAAATTATTCTCATTGCAAAAAAGAATTTTGAGAGAATTTTCTCACAAAATTTTTCATTATTTAAATCTGAAGCTTAGACATTAAATGCTATAAAAGTTAATATCAACAAGATTGATATCACAAAGAACATTAAGAAAAAAGTTGAAGAATGCATGTTAAACTTGATTAATTAATGCTTTATAACAATGCTTAAATTTAATTTAAAAGTATTAATTACATTAATTTCTCAATTAACACTTAGCAAGTCAAGCCAATGTAATAATCTCAATCACATTGAGAAATGTCATTTGAAAGTTAAACTATTATTACTTTTTTGAGCTCAGAAACAAGTCAAACTTAAAAACAATATGAATGCCAGCATTTATAAACTAAACAATTTTGCAACTTAAAATTAGCAAAATGAAATTTTATAATTTTTGCATTGTTTAAAGTTAACATATTAATTTAACTACTCAAACATGAACAAGCTTTTTTGATAGTAATAGTTTATAATGACTGCTTTATACACAGTTATACTAATGAATGCAGAGAAAAAGCATTTAATCACTGAGAATGTGGCTAAATTACTTTTCTTAAATCATTCAAATTTGCTAAAGTTTATTAACATTGCCAAAAAATAAATATTGAAAAGTAAACATTGCTTTAACAAATAAATAATGATCATTGCAGAGAAAAGTATTTATAACTCAAAATCTTTATTTTGATATAAAGTCAATTGATTAATTGTGAAGTTTTATAGTTGACAGTTTTGCTCACATCAAATTTGACAAAAAAATAACATCAATCATTGTGCCAATTTTAAGTATGGTGAATGTGTGAGAACAGTAGCAGCTTTAATTTAATAATTTTGTTTATTAGCATAAAGATATGAAAAAAACATATGCAACACTGCAAATATTCAATTCACAAGTATTTAAAATTTTAGACATGAGAATTAGTGTTAAATTGCACTTTTAGCAGCTTGTTACTATTTATGCTTTTTTGAAGTTCAAGAAAAATTATTAGCTTTGTGAAAGAATTCTTACTAATGTTGTTGACTTTGAGAAAATATGAATCATTATTGAATACTTTATAATGATATGTATAAACACTGCAATTTTGAAAAAGTTTTTCTCAAAGTTTTTTTTATTATATAAATTAGTTAGATACTGACAATTATATAAAAAGTCTTTAAGCTCAACAATTAGTTTTCAACATTATTTGCAAAGCCAAATCTCATCATTATATCTCTTTATTTTGTGTGGCAGTGAGTTAATGAAATTAATTACATCACTAAGCTTGTTACAGACTAACTATGAAGAGGCACAAGTGTGACACTCTGATAAGATAAAACTCTACAGCACAGCACTGAAGCAAGGCAAACAAGTCATGTAATGTGGTATACAAGAAGATATACTAACCAAGAAATAATATACTACATGGTATATGGTATATGGTATACAAGAAAGGTATACAGTATACCAAAGAGTATATCAGATGGTATACAAAAAACTGAATATATAAAAAAGTTCATTTCCACTCAGCAGATGTATTTAGTTCTTTACACTCAATTTATCATATCATTTTATCTACTATCTACTACAGGTCAGTAAAAATAGTACTGAAAGAATTATAATCTAATTAAACTCTACTTCTGACTTAGCTATTATTATTCAGTTTAAGACTCACTGAGTTATACAACATATAAAGCCTTACCTGAAGAACTGTAGTAAGCAGGCTACATCAACTACCTACAGAAAATCTCTAAATTAGATCATTAAGAAGAAATTAAATGAGTGTTCTGTTGAGCCTTCTCTAACCAATAGTACAATAGAATAGCTAGAAAGAATTCTGAGATGGTAACAAAGCTATTTAAAGTCTATGTGTATTTTAACAATGTTCACAAAAAAGTCTTAAAAAATGCTATTATTTTTTCAATACTGAAGCATTCTGCAGCTATTTTCAAATCTCACATTAGAAATCATTATTCTATTGTGATTATCTCATATTATACTCTAGCACAGCACTATGGCACTAATGTAAGAAAGTGATAAGAGCAAAAACATAGTAATGACAAGTCATAGCTACATTGCTTGAATAAATTATTTTACACTGTTATGTTAAATGAAGCACATTAGTTTTGTAATAATAATTCTCAGCAGGCCACTGTGATGGTCTCACTACACACTAATTGATATTTTCTTTTTATGATGATTTCATTATTCAATTCAATTAAAAACTTTAAAAGCTTAATGTTATTACTTATTAAATTAATCAATAATGTTTTATAAAACTAATTTGATTTCTTTGAAAACTTCAATCTTTTTGCAATCACAAATGACAATTTAAAATTTGTTTTGTGTTTGACTCAGCACACAATTAATTAATTTATTTAAAATGATTTTAAGCTTATTGAAAATATTATTAAACACTATATTGCTCAAATATGACAAAAATATTTTATCAAAAAATATTTGTCATTCAAAATTTCTTTTGCTAATGATGTAATTATTGATAACACAATTTCTTCAGCTTATACAATGCAATTGAATTTTATCTTTATTAAGCAAAAAGAAAATTAATATAATCTTTGACTTAGATTAATATTAAAAAAACTTATATATAAGCTGTCAAATGATCATTTAATTTAATATATAAAAAAGTATTATGAGCTAACTTTTATTAACATCTAGCTTTGATTTTGTTATATTTATTAAAATCTTATAACTAACAATGTCAGAAAGCTTGTGTTACAAATGCAATTAAAAAGACTGTTTAAGTTGTGAGTAAGCAAAGTCAGTAAATATAAATATTTTTTTCACAAGCAATGTGCAAAAGTCTTTAATGCTTTTCTCAAAGAAGCTTTTCACAATGTTTTTCAGAAGCAAAATTTTACAAACTATGTTACATTTCAATATTTACTTTAAGATTCTCTCAAGCTGTATGCATTATTGTTTATTATTCACAATGAAACTTTTATTTATTATGAGAAATTTATTATTTAATGTATAAATTCTGCTCAGCAGTTTTTTATTAAAATAGCTTTACATCTTTATGACATCAACATGCATATTTTTCATGCAGAATTGAATCACTATAAATGTGAAATGTTAATTTAATTCTTTTGTACTCAGAGAAATTTATTTATAATTCTCATCTGCTTATATTACATTAATTTAGCAGAGTTTAATTTTCAGTTACTTTGTTGCAATATGCATTTCTTAAATATATCAATCTCAGATAAATATATTCAGCAAATAGTTAACTAAGTTCATTGTCTAAAGCAGAATTAAATTGTTAAAATTTATAATTATTTTCTTTAAAACTTCTTTAATGCTTATTAGCTTTTTTTTAATTTAAATAAGTTTGTGCTAAATTTAGTAATAAAGCTAAATAATCAAATTATAGCAATGCACTACAATCAAAAGTAAAAAAAGCTAAATTTAAGCATTTAAGCATAAAATTTAAATGACATAATTTCTTTCATCAAATTAAAGCACATAAAGCATGTTGAAGTGTTTTTGAATTGAATTGTCAAGAAAAACAATTTAATGTACACTTTCATTGATGCTTTGAAAAGTGACAGTGAGAATACTTTTCAGAAGTGTGAGAATTGAAAGCTAAATTTCTCAAAGTGATGTAAACAGAGAGTTATAAATCTTATCTCTACTTCTGATATGAAAGATAAAATTACACTGTTGTAATTAAAACAGCACTAGCATTAAATTATAAATATTTATTCTTTATAAAATCTACATTGTCTAGTAATTTATCTGTAATTTATTATGTATTATAATCACATGATTGTAATATATAGTATAAATGAGTTAAGCTTAAAAACTTATGAGTTGAGTTAAGCTGAACTTTTCAACTTAATTCACTGAGCTAAGTTAAACTTTTAAACTTAACTCATTAAGTTAAGTTATAAAATTAAACTTAACTCAGCAGTTTTAGCAAATTAAGTTAAGTTGAGTTGAGCTTGAACTCAACTCAATGCCAACACTATATAAAAAAACTATTTAAAAATCAATTCAATTGCAAATTTATTAGCCTTAAACTTGCTCTTCATTTTTGCTAATTAAAGTCTAAACTTAGCACATTTACCATTAAACTTCAGAGAGTTAAAGAGAGTTAGTTTTAATCTTGAAAATTGATTTAATGCTTTTGCCAGTGCAAAAAATGCTGCAGTTGAAAAGTTAAAAAAAGTTGAAAAAGTAGCAGCATGTTAATTTTTCAACATGTTCAATTGTTGAAATATCAACTCAATTGTCTTTTTCAAAGTTAAATTTGCTAGTGGCAGTGACTAAAAAGAGTTTATGTTTATTTTAGTGTTGGCTTCTTAAAAGGCTATTTCATTGAATTTAATATTATAGTATTTGCTTCACAAAATTGCAATAGTAAAAACTTTAACTACTAAATTAGCATTTATCACAAATTAAAATGTTTACTTTGCAAAGCAATGAAAACTTCTAACTATCTTTTAATCTATCACAGATTTTTTCGAAAATGTTTGTGAGAGAAAGCTTTGACTACTTTATACCACAAGATTCAAAATAAAAATAAATAAAAAAACTGTTAGTTAAGTTTTAAATACTTAACACATTAGCTTGCTTCTATCTTTAATAATTTTTAAAGAGAAGTTTTAAGTTTTGATTTAAAGAAAATTTAATGTAATGTAATAGTCTCAAAGCAGTTTATTCAACTAGCTAAACCACTTTACAAGTACATTAAATCTTAAAGAAAAAGAGAAGAATCATATAAAACTCAGAGAGATAAAATATCTTTAACATTCATTAAATTAGAGCAAAACAATATATTTATTTAATGGCTTAGTGTAGTAAAATGTTTTAATTAGTTTTTAAAGACTTCAAAGACCTTATGCTTGAAGACTTCATACTTTCAAAAATATAGTAGCTGAAAATATTTAAAGCTTATATTAGAATATTAAGCTTAGCTTATTATAGAATATATATGTTTTTTTGTCTTCTTTTGATTCTTTTCTGACTGTGTTAGCTTCTGTTAATGACTTTTGACAAAAGCTGCTTTTTTTCTGATTTGATGTTGAATATTTTAAATGCTTTTTTGTCAAAAACATTATTAATAAATTTAAAATTCTCTTTAAATGCTGCTTTAGCTATTTTAGCTGATTTAGTGAAGGCTTGTGCTTGCAAATGTAAGTAAAGTAATTAAAGTCATCACAAATGAAGCAAAAGAATTTTTTTCTCTTTTTTTTATTTTCAGTTTTGAATTGACTATCTTTTTTTGAAGCTTATTTTAATATGCTTTTAGTTTATAAGCTTAAATGAGTTTTGCTGAGCTAACTTGTGAAAAGCTTGTTTTAAAATGTGTTTAAACTTAAAGTTTTTTTTGCAGCTTCATTTAATATTGATAACTGTTGATTTTAAAGCTAAAAGTTATAAGTATTTTAATGTAATTGCTATAGTGCTTTAAAATATTGAAATTAGTTAAAAGCTTTTTCTTCATAGTGTTATTTAAAAATTTTTTTAAGTATATAATTTTGACCTTGTTTGTCTATACAAATTCATCAGCATTTGCCATTTTTTGTTTGAATTTAGAGAGAAAAAATGTGAAGTTTTCATTCTTTTTTTGTCTAAAAGTTTAAAGTTAGTCTAGAACTTGAGCTTTGGCATTGAGATCTTTATAGCAATTGTTCAAATAAATGAGAAAATGTCAAAGATTTTGTTTACTGTTCAATTTGCTTTGCTTAAAATAAATAATAATAAGTTCTTAAAAAATGTTGTCCAGTTGATAGTAGATATAAAAGAACTGTTTAAAGTTAGTTTAATTATAAGTTTATTAATTTTAAACTTACTTTTCATTTTTGCTAATTAAAGTTTAAACTTAGCATGTTTGCTGTCAAACTTTGAAAAAATTGAGAAAAGTTGATTTTGATTTTGACAATTGATTTGATGCTTTTGTTAATACAAAAAATACTACAGTTAAAAAGTCAGAAGAAGTTAAAAAAGTAATAATGTGTTAACTTTTCAGCATAGTCAATTGTTAAAATATCAACTCACTGATTTTCTCTAAAATTAAATTCATTGATGATAACTAAGAAAAGTTTATATTTATTTTAGCATTGACTTTTTAAAAAGCTATCTTGTTAAATTTAATATTATGATATTTGCTTTGCAAAATTGCAACAGTGAGAACTTTAAATTATTCAATTAGCATTTATCACAAATTAAAGTATTTACTTTATAAGGCAATGAGAACTTTAAACTATTTTTTAGCTTATCACAAATCTTTTCAAAAGTGTTTATGAGAAAAAACTTTGACTACTTTATGCTATGAGGTTCAAAATAAAGAATAAACAAAAGAACTACTAGTTAAGTCTTAAATACTTAATGCAACAGCTTACTTCTGCTCTTAATAACTTTTAAAAAAGAGTTTTGATTTTAGAGAAAATTTAATGTAATGTAATAGTTTTGAGGCAGTTTATTTAACTACTAAGCCACTTTATAAGTACATTAAATCTTGAAGAAAAAGAAAAGAATTGTATAAAACTTGAAAAGATAAAATGTTTTTAATGTTCACTGAGTTGAAGTGAAACAATATATTCATTCAGTAGCTTAGCATGGCAAAATGTTTTGATTAATTTTTAAAAACTTTAAGAATCTCATGCTTAAAAACTTTATGCTTGAAAGTATATTCAGTGGCTAAAAGTATTTAAAGCTTATATTAAAATATTGAGCTTAGCCTGTCACATTTTTCACTTATTTTGCTTGATGTCTATTCAGCTTTTTAATTGTTATAAAGTAGTAAAAATTAACATAGTCAAACAATACAATAACTAAGTGCTTTGCATCTTTCAAATAGTGTTTTCATTCTTTAAAGACTAACACAATAGTTAATAGCTTTGCATTATGAGTCTCATAATTTTGTTTCACTAAAAGCATTTTTCAAAACTAGTAGACAATAAAATGTTATTTCTCATTTTTTAGCAGTTGTAAAATTATCATCACAAAAGCAAACTTAAAAGCATTTGGCTCAATTTGTATTCTTCATTTCAGGTTAAAATATATTAGTAAAAGTGCACTTCTAAATAATGTTTTCAAATTTTCAAATGTTAAACTATTTTAGTAAGCACAAATAGTGAAAGTTTTTGACTTTTTTTTTACATTTTCTGTGAGCATCACTAAAGGCTCACTAATCTTTATAAAGTTGTGTATAAAGCATTTATAGAAATTAATAAATTCAATGAACACTTAAATGTTATGCACACTTTGCAGCAGTGGCTAGCTTACTATAATTTTTATTTAAATAAACTTTATTTTAATATTTTTCAGACTGATAATGAACTTTAAAAAGCTCACTTTTATCACTGTGAACTCACATGTGCTTTACTTTACATATAGACTGTAAGTTTGCAGGTAATTTAAAATAGCTTAAATATTTTTTCAATGCTACTTTACTAATTGAAAATAAATAAAAATATTATTGAAATATACCACAACATATACATTTAAAAAATCACTTAGTGCTTGATTGATATATGATTAAAAAGTAGCTAAGATGTTAGCTAGCTCAAATAGCATTATTCAGTATTTGAAATGCTTATAATGTGTACAGAAAACTATTTTTTATTCATTCTCTGATCAAATGCAAATGTAATAATATATATTACACAAATCTAGTTTGATAAAAATCTTTGCATTTGCAAGTTTATTTATTATTTTACTAATTAGTAAGAGTAAGTAGCAATTTTTAATAATAATCACATTTAATTTCTGGTAATTCACACATAATTGAAAACTATCATTTTTTTCAGCATGAAAAGAATAAGTGCTTTTGCTAAGCTTTTCAACAGTTGAATTTATTTTTTCTTCAAGTTCTTTTCAATATACTCACAAAGAATTTTTAATTTCTTCACAAATAGCTTATATATTGACTTGTAAAATAGCTTTTTATTTGGTTCAAGATCAATTGCATAATTAAAGTGTATATTTTCTGGCAATATTTTAGCTTTCTTTTTAGAAAATATGTTCACATATCTTTTTATCTTTTTGGGTAAATGTAGCTTTAAAGTGGTAATGTCTACATTTACAAAGACACTCACTAGCTTGCCTTTGAAGAATAATTCAAAAATAAATAAAAATATTGTATACTTTTTGCAAAATTTGTATTTGCACTTTATAGCTAAAATAATTCTGATCTTATTCACTGACTTGGTCTCATGATAAGCTCATGTTTAAAATGACCAGTTAGAATTAAAGTTAATTTTAGCTAATTAAAAGTATTTAAGTATAACATTATATTTCTTAATATTAATTGTTTTATAGTTATAACTTTGCTTTTGTATTAGATCATTTTAATTTATTGTCTTAATGACTATTTGTCATCTGCTATATAAAATAATTTTATGTTCATCTATAGCTTTAACACTGCATAATTAGCTATTAGTGTTAAGTAAATATTGTTTTACTTAGTTTTGACTGATAAAATTCAATTCAGTGCTGAAATTAATTAAAGCTTAAACTTTCTTTATACTAGTAAAAGTCTTTAGAAAAATTTCTATTGATAAAGCAAAATCACTATAATAATGAAAATTGATATTTAATACTATAGCAATGCATAGCACTAATGAATTTAGTTTTTTGTCTTTTTAATTTACTTTTTTTTACTCAGAGTTGTGTGTAATAGTGTTTCACTATATGCTTTATTTTGTGGCAGTAAATGCATTGTCTTTTAATATGTTTTTTGTCTTTAAGAGCATTATTATTGAGATGTAAAATTAGCTATGAGCTTAACTGTAAGCCTTGCTGCAAGTTTGCAAATTAAAAAGCATTTTTTCATAAATTTTTCTTTGAGTCTTTTTTATAGAAATTTGATTTTTATCACTTTAAGTTCTTGTTAGTTCACTTTAATTCAGAGATATATTTTTTATATAATGCTCTTTTTTAGTTAAATAAAAAGTTTTCCACTATTTGCAAATGAGCAATGAAATTGTTATAATTCTTTGGCTTGTTTTTAAAGCACAATAATTTTTTGCAAATCTCATCTAGAATTTTTATATATAAATGTTTTTTTTGTTGCCATTTGATATAAAGTTCAGTTAATTGTAATTTTTATTAAGCAAGATATACTGCAAAATTGTGCATTAACTAATTGTCATTTTGATAAGTTTGATTGTATTTTAGCACTATTTAATAATAAAAATTGTTTAAGTCATTAATTTGTCACAAATTAAATTTATAAAAATCTTTTCAAGTAGATTTTTAATATATATCTTTCATATGTTGACTTCATTTCAATAGCTGATTGTCAGATAAAAATTTCACTTTTTCAGTTATTTTTTAACTATTATTGTTTGCAAATTATCTTTTATACTTCTGAAAGATAAGCTTTATATAGACCATAAAGATGATGAATTTCTTTATGCTTTTATTCTGGTATTTTTAATTATTAAATATTTAAAATGGTGATTTTATAATGAAGTTGCTTTTTTCTTAAAATTGCTTTTATTCTTGTGATGAAACTTTTTTCATTAAGTTGCATAATATTTTAAAGTTATTGTGAAAGTTTTCAATATTTATTTGTTGTGAATTACTCTGTGAGTTTGTCTATGAGTTTACTGTAAATTTTGCAAGCTTATTTACAGTTGTAAAGTTAAAATTGTTTAAAACATTCAGATTGAATAATTAATTAAATTGCTTTTATATTTTTTACAATAGTTTTTGTTCATATACAAGTTTTAACTTTAATTTGAGTTATTTACATTATTGACAAAATTTCTTAAGTTTCATTTGTGTATTTTTTAAATTAAAATTCTTTTCTTCAAAGTGTGTGTTTTAATGTGTGTTTTGCTGCAAATTTACAGTTAGCCTCTTAGACTCAGCTTCAGTTAATTTTTTATTGTCATTATGATTTTAAGCTTCATTTTTTATTATTTTCTTTTGATTTTTTAAGTTGACAATGTTTTTTTGCAAATCATTTTCAGTAAAGAGAATAATAAAGACTTTCACTTTACTTGTCACATTCATTTGTGTATTGTGTGCAGTTTACTGTGAGAACTTTGTGTGAGTATCAAACACTACACATAAAAATGTAAAATGTCAAAAAGTTATATTGCAATTTTAACAAACTACTTCTTTTAAAAGAAAGAATTAAAACTGTAAAAATTGCTAAAATATATAAAGTATACTATTAGTAATATATAAAGTAATGTAAAGAAACTAATAGTAATATAGCTTTATAATGAAAATATGTGTAAAACTAATTTTTAGCTATTAAAATTTTGATGGTTTGTAAAAATTATATACATTCACTGTAAGTGCACAAATGAGTGCACATATGTGCACATAAAGTTGTAACTCTATTTAAGCAAAGTGTCATGTGATAAAGTATAGCTTTAGCTAAGTTGCTATGTTACAGAATCAAAGTTGATTTTAACTAATCAAAAGTATTCAAGTATAACATTATATTTTTTTAATATTGACTGCTTTGTAGTTATAGCTTTGTTTTTGTGTTAAACCATTTTGATTTGTTGCTTTAGTAACTATTTATTATTTACTATATGAAATAATTTTGTGTTTATTTATAGCTTTAACACTGTGTAATTGGCCATCAATATTGAATAAATATTGTTTTACTCAATTTTAACTGATAAAATTCAATTTAACACTAAAATTGATTAAAGCTTAAACTTTCTTCATACTGATAAAAATCTTTAAAAGAATTTTTATTAATAAAGCAAAATTGCTATGACAATGAAAGTTAATATTTAGTGTTATAGCAGTATATAGCATCAGCAAATTTAGTTTTTTGTCTTTTCAATTTGCTCTTTTTTTACTCAGAGTTGTGTATAATAATGTTTTGCTATATGCTTTATTTTATGACAGTAAATGCATTATCTTTTAATATGTTTTTTATTTTTGAAAGCATCATTATTAAAGTGTAAAATTGACTGCAAATTTGACTACAAATTTTGCTGTGAGTTTGCAAGTTAAAAAGAATTTTTATCATTTTAAGTTCTTGTTGATTTACTTTAATTCAAAAATGCATTTTTGACATAGCATTTTTCTTCAGTCAAACAAAGAATTTTTTACTATTTGCAAATGAGTAATGAAATTATTATAATTTTTTGACTTGTTCTCAAAACATAATAATTCTTTGTGAATCTCATTTAAAATTTTTATGTGTAAATGTTTTTTTCATTGCCATTTAATATAGAGTTTAGCCAACTGTGCTTTTTATTAAGTGAAATACATTGTGAAATCACACACTGACTAATTGTTATTTTGATAAGTTTAATTGTATTTCAACATTATTTGTCAACAAAAATTATTTAAGTCATTAATTTGCCACAGATTAAATTTATAAAAGTTTTTTCAAATAAATTTTTAATGCATGTCTTTTATATGTTGGCTTCATTTCAGCAGTTGATTATTGAATAAAAATTTTGCTTTTTTAATCATTTTTTGACTTTTGTTGTTTAAAAATTATCTTTTGTATTTCTGAAAAGTAAGCTTTATATGGGCCATGAAAATAATGGATTTTTTTATATTTTTGCTCTAATATCTTTGCTTATTGAATATTTGAAATAATAGTCTTATAGTGAAATTTCTTTCTTTTTAAAATTGCTTTTATTCTTGTGATAAAACTTTATTCTTCAAATTACATAATATTTTAAAGTTATTGTGAAAGTTTTCAATGTTTGTTTGTTGTGAATTACTCTGTAAGTTTATTTATAAGTTTACTGTGAATTTCATAGATTTATTTATAGTTGCAAAGTTAAAATTATTTAAAACATTCAGATTAAATAATGAATTAAGTTATTTTTATATCTTTTACAATAATTTTTATTTGTGTATAAGTTTCAACTTTAATTCAAGTTATTTATACTGTTGATGAAGTTTTTTAAGCTTTGCTTGTGTGTTTTTTAAATTAAAGTTTTTTTCTTCAAAATGCATGTTTCAGTGTGTGCTTTATTATGAGTTTGCAGCTTGCTTTTTAAACTTAGCTTTGATTAATTTTTTATCACTATTGTGATTTTAAAATTTTTTGTTTTAATTTTTTAAGTTGATAATGTTTTTTTGCAAATTATTTTCAGTAAAGAGAATAATAAAAACTTTTACTTCACTTGTTATATTTATCTGTGTATTGTGTATGATTTGCTGTGAGAACTTTGTGCAAATATCAAACATTATATATGAGAATATAAAGTGTTAAAAAATTATATTGCAATTTCAACAAACTACTTTTTTTGAAAGAAAAAATCAGAACTCTAAAAGCTACTAAAATATACAAAGTATACTACTAGTGATATATAAAATAGTGTAAAGAAACTAATGTTAATATAATTTTATAGTGAAAATATATATAAAACTAATTTTTGATCATTAGAATTTTGACAGTCTGCAAGAATTATATACATTTGCTGTGAGTGCACAGATAAGTATATATATATATATATGTGTAAAGTTGTAACTCTACTTAAGTGAAGTGTCACATGATGAGGCATAGCTCTAGCTAGATTGCTGTGTTACATTTTTTAACATTTGCTATTAAATGTTTTGTTTGAATTTAGAGAGAAAAAATGTAAAGCTTTTATTTTTCTTTTGTTTAAAAGTTTAAAATTAATTTAAAGCTTAAACTTCAGCATTGAGATTTTTGTAGTAATTGTTTAAATAGATGAGAAAGTGTTAAAAATCTCATCTGTCATTTAGTTCACTTTATTTGAAATAAATGACAGCAAGCCTTTGAGAAATATTATTTAGTTGAAAGTAAATATAGAAGAATTGTTTAAAAGTAAATTTAATTACAAATTTATCAGCTTTAAGCTTACTTTTTATTTTTGCTAATTAAGGTCTAAATTTAACATGCTTGCCATTGAACTTTGAAAGATTAAAAAAAATTAATTTTGATTTTGAATTTAATACTTTTGCTAATGTAAGTAATATTGTAGTTGAAAATTTAAGAGAGTTAAAAAAGTAGCAGTGTGCTAACTTTTTAGCATAATCAATCTTTAAAATATTAATTTAATTGTTTTCTTTAAAGTTAAATTTGCTAGTGGTGGTAATGGCTAAAAAAAGTTTATGTTCATGAATCATTTTAGTGTTAGCTTTCTAGAGGCCATTTTGTTAAATTTTAATATCATAATATTTGCTTTGCAAAATTACAATAGTAAAGATTCTAAATTACTCAATTGACATTTATTACAAATTAAAGTGTTTACTTCACAAAACAACAAAAACTTTAAACTACTCTTTGTGCTTATTGCAGATTTTTTTAAAAATGTTTTCTTGTGGTGAGAAACTGACTATTTTATGCTGTGAGGTTCAAAATGAATAAACAAAAAAACTGCTAGTTAAATTTTAAATACTTAACACAGCAGCTTGCTTTTATTTTTAATAACCTTTAAGAAAAAGTCTTAATTTAAAAAAAAATTAATGTAATATAATAGTTTCAAAGTAGTTTAATTCAACTAGCTAAACTACTCTACAAATACATTAAATCTTAGAGAAAATAAAATAAAACTTGAGAAAATGTAGTGTTTTTGATATAATGCATTTGAGATAAAATAATATGTATCTGAAGTCATTCTAACACTTTGGTGTTAGAATGAATTATTTAAGTTGAAGTGAAATAATATATTCATCTGATAGTTTAACATAGCAAAATGTTCTAATTGGTTTTTAAGAATTCTGAAGATCTCATGTTTGAGAACTTTATGCTCAGCAGCATGTTTAGCAGCTGAAAGTATTCAAAGCCTATAAAGATATTAAGCTCAGTTTGTCACAATGAGCTTTAAAATCAAATATTTCAAAAGTTTATTAAAAATTAACCAATAATGATATTGAAATAAAAATTAAATATTTATATGGTTTATAGACTATATTTAATATAAAAAATATAAAAACAATAAAAAGGCAAAAGACTGATTTTTAAAAATTAAAGAACCTTCAAAGTTCTGTAATTTTGAATTTTCTATGGGTAATTTACTAAATTTATTTTTAAAACACCCAGTTTTAATCCAAAAATTTTGAAATTAATATATATTATGTAATCGAACATATATTATTTTATTATATTTATTATATAATTTTATTGTGACCAAATCGGGTAGAAAAATTCAAAGTTTCCTTGGGTGCGTTCAGGTTCAAATTACTTGAGTGATATGAGCTCCTTGGGTGGGCTGAGCTACATCCCGCTACTACTACATATTGCTACTTTTTACAATAGTATATTCTTTATTGCTTTACGCACTTGCACCTGGAGGCGTCAACTATTGCTAAGAAAGGGGCTGGAAAAGGAATTTCTTATTTTAACACTTCCACTAGATGCCGCATATCTCAATTTTTTGTATAATTGGGCTCTGAAAGCAAGTCCTCGACAGGGACTAGAAAATGACGGAAAAGGAACATTAAGGGTGAGATAGGGAACGTTGGACCTGCTCCAGAAAAAAAAAAGGGGGGGGGGGGGAAGTGGGAGGCTTAATAAGTTAAAGATGGGTTT
>JAPVCG010000047.1:100063-146970 GCA_029606305.1 Paecilomyces fulvus
ATAATGTTCACATCTCGCCTTCTTGGTGTATGACTGATTTATCCAGTACTATCTTCTAATCTGTAATGTGCAGTAAATACATAGCAAAGTTAAGATGTAGTTTTCAAAAGCATATCTGTTACTATCGTCTATAATTGCCTCTTGTCCGTAGTAATGTCCTATAATGATTTCTCCACGGCCTATATGTATAAGAGTAAGTTGACACTTCGTTTTATACCTAGCAACTACTATAACTACGATTTTTTTTTTCTGTCTTGGTTAGAGCAGAATAAATCAGCCTCGATCTATCCCAATTCTTTCTTAGACCTCTACGTAACTTGTAGTCTCGCCACGGGCGGAGTCTGAGGTGGGGGGAATAGTAATGGTAACCGCTCTGCTGTATTGCTATCCTGGCGTCTAGCTTGGATGGCCGATGCTGTCGAAAACAGTGTCCAAGGGAAGCGTACTATTAGAACTTCACAGAATCTTGTCTGGACAGGCTAAGATATACAAATTGACTTATTTGTAACTTATCATTAAGTAGCCTATGCTCTTTCGCACCCACACCTGCGATGCTGACCTCCATAGTCCTTAAGAGCATAAAACTTTCGCTTTCTCCCGAAGAAGACCACTAGGGTATATTTCACGAGCAGCATCCCTCACAGGTCGTGCGAATAACCAACAGGAGTAGGAGAGAGATTATTTTGGAATTGGCATCCATTATTTTTTCTAGATCTCGTGCGCTGACCATTTCGACTGAAGACGTACATCGGAACGCACATCAGATGACTAGAGCCCATGAGAATATCCAGGCCAACATGCTTCCATCCCTTGCGCGAGAAACCACGCAATAAGAACATTAGGTGAAAGACGTCGTTCATACATCTAACATAACACGCGTGTCCTTCAAGATAAACTTTCTGCAATGCCTGGCCTAGAGTGCCTGCAAATCTAGGCCTGCAAAGGTAGCCCTTTTTACCTTTCGCCCTCATATCGTGAATTCAACGATCAGATAGCGTAGAATCTAGCCTCTATGTGCAGCAGAAATCTGCTGCCAACATCGAATAGATCAGGGAGGGACTTTTGTATGACGTCCCTCACGTTCCCGGGAAAGAACCTATCTGAAGGAGACCGGGAACAGGACCATTAGGTGCGGCAAGAGCGCCATCGGCTTGTCCCTTCAGCGACCAAGGAGAAAGACGCGTGAGATTGCACGGTTCAGCTGTTAGGTCTATAGAAGAAAACAGGCGACCGTATACTCTGCTGGTTTCGATAATCTTAAGGTCGACGGAAGAATCATTTTTCTGGAGCATCAGGGAGGCGCTCGATCACGTATTTGCCACGTGCGACACTCATTATAGGAACACCGGGAACTTTTCTGTTAGACAAACGTTAGCTGGACTTCCAACATGACGGCGGAGGGATGGGCACGGTACCGGATTCGTCTCTTGAGGTCACGATCATTAGTCGCCACGATATAGACGCGGTGTTTAATGACTCGGTCGACTAAACAATCGTCTGCATATGTACCCTTGTGATCACACTTTATTCTCTCAAACTTCGGATCCTTTGCGATGCGCAAGGCAAGTCGATACTTTGGTCCGAGTTTCTCCAACTCGGCGAGGACACAGTCCGTAATGACAGGGATACACTTGGCATATAGGCAATCCATCATTGTTGGGATTACTTCCAGTTTTCTCTGGATAGTGTGCGATAAGAAGTTGGTATCAACCAGTACCGAATACGGAGGCGTAAGAGCAGTGTTGTACTGGAAAAAGAGAGCCGAGGAGACTTGTGGACTGAACGAGTGAGGTGTGAGTAGACAGGCACAGTTGAGTGTATATCTGTGGAAGAATAGGATATGGTTGATGGTGAGCTCACATTTCCCTGACGACTTCATCTTTCTTTTCCTCAGCTTTCTGATTATTTTTTGCTTGATTCTCTTTCCTGAAAATCATTAGCAACTTGACAGGCTAGAAACGAGAAAGTGGTTGACCAACAGTCGACTATCGCGTAGACTGATTGCTCTTTTCATCTGAGCGAATTTGCGAGTCTTCTTCTGGACACCCATCTTGTGAGTTGTGGGCAGAGAATGATATTTGCTTTTGTCAATTCGAATAGTACTTGGGAGTAGACTGATGATGGGTGATTCTGAACATTTTTGCTAAACTTTCTTAAGCATAACTACGTCCAATAGTTAAGGTTTGCACAACAATTAGTCAGCTGCATAAAATCACTACTCACCGCCTTCCTACTAAAGGACAAGGGAGTTTGCATATTTTGTCTCAACATGTTTCATCTTGCTGTAGTATTATTGACTATTGGGAGTTGGTGGGAAAAGAAGGATGACGACATTGTTGAAAGTTTCCAGTTGTACATAGCTACCCAGGTGGCCGGGAGCCTGTTGTTTCGTTCAATTTTCCCTCTCCCTTTCGGTTTTGATTTCCATAGCTAATCAAAGTCAAAGCCACCATGTCCGTGGTAATTGAGTCAGTTCCATTTCGACCTGCCAACTTCGGTACGAAGGCTAACACTTAGACATTGTAGCAACATCCGCCGTCTGGATGCACAAATCGACAGGTTTCAATTGCGTGACTCGGAAGAAATACAACATCACGATGGGCATGAGGACTTAGATGAAGATTACGGAACATCCGGCACTATTTACCCGACTAAGGAAATAGCATATTTGACGAAAATCATCCGAACACTTTCAGTCACATCTTCCCGGCCATTACTGCAACAACATCGACTTATCGAATTACTCTGCCAAGTTCAACAATTAGGACCCGTGGTTAACCCCTCAATTGGCGTATCCGATAACTATGCAGCAGATCTACTCTGGTTGGTGGCTGCAAAGGCGGCCGTCCAGACACTGGGGCTAGTGATGGACACTTTTCTGACTCGAACCTTATCACTGAGTGACGGAATCTGGTATTGGGACGAGGTTCTTGGATCATATTGGTATACTGGCCTTTATACAGTACAAATGTCTCCTTGGAGATTGTGTTCCCGAGTGGCGGAGATCTACTCGACGTTCAAGAGGCACTATGGCAGCCAAGAGGCACTGGGCACCTTATCGGTTTCCACTCGTTGGGGAAAGTTCTATGATTTAATCCGGCGTAGCGTCAGAGAACAGTCCTTCGAACGTGCTAAGTCGAGAATGCTATCTCCATTTGCTGTCTGCAGGTCCGAAGCGAGGCGCAAACGAAGGTCTCTGAAGACGATGAGAGAAATGCACGCAAGCGCCGTCGGTCTGCTTATGGATGAATGTCTCTCTTTTGGAATCGAGGAAGAAACCATCAATACTGGCGTCTACAACCCATCTAGCGACGAGTGGCATAACACCGTCTCCAAGAGTGTGTTGTTAATAGAGACTCTTCTACGAAACGCAACAAACCTCGATCTTGGTCTGAATGACTTCGAGGATGGTGTATTCTCAACCATAGAGTCTGAGACAGATGTCTTGCAGAGTTATGGAGACTATAGCAAAAGTGACACCCGAGCTCTTCTCGTCATCGAACGGCTAATCAAAATTCTCGGAGAGCGCTTGCCGAGCCACGAGTTATCCTCCAACAAGCTGGTTAGAGAATATGGTCGTCCATCCATTCTTGTTCGATACTGGCTTCCGGTATCTGCAGGACTCTGCTCCCTTAGTACTGTCCTTAGAATCCTGACGAGCCGCAAGGCCGAACTGCGGACTTGGATTGTTGAGTTTGGTTCAACAATCATTGACTTCTGTAGGAACTGGGTGGTTGAACCCGTTGGGAAACTGATCGGCACTATAAGACATGACGAGAAGAGTGAAATCGCGATCATGAGCAAGAATAGCCTAGAGGCGGATCGTGCCAGCTTAGAGCGAATGGTGGTCGATTTTATACTTGACCATCCAGAATCTGCTCAGACAGCCTCTGATTTCCAAATGGATACCGAAGCTATTACCGCCAAGGTCAGAGAAGGTGATTTAACACCTGTTCTGAAGGCGTATGAGCAGGATTTGCGGCAGCCTTTTCGCGGAACTGTCCGCGGCAACCTTGTCCGAGCACTTCTGATCCAAGTACAAAAGACAAAGGTCGATGTAGAGATAGCAATTGGAGGCATTGATGCCTTGCTCAAGAGTCAAGAGCTCGTCTTTGGGTAGGCACTACCTTCTTGAATGAATGGCGATGACGGAAACTAACAGTTAGTAGTTTCGTCGGCCTTACACCTGGAATTCTGGTGTCATATGCCACTTTCCGATGGCTTAGCGGAATCTTTGGCAATAGGAAGGGTCTACGAAGGGGAAAGAAGCAGGATGAAATGAGACGTGCGTTGCGGTATGTATGATCAAGTTCATGGCCATGTCTATGCATAGAGCTAACGTAAATCTAGAAACGCTGATCGTGTTCTGACATCTTCATCGCCTACTGACAACGGGATCCTCTCCTATAAGGACCACGGCTTGCTTATTTGCGAAGCCCAGCTGCTTAACCAGGCTGCAAAGAAGTTTTTCCCGGGCCCAGTCTACCGCGATTTCCAAGAAGACATGACCGAACTCATGAACATCAACACTGGTGTGGAAAAGCAGCTCAGGATCATCGAAAGAATCCGATGGGGATATTCAAAGTGGCTTGGATAATCCCTCACCAGAGAATGGCATACAGGCAATTGCCTGTACTGTACATATGTGTATACATACCTTCGTAAATTGGGTATCTGATATCGCCTTGAAAGCAGCCCTCTCCTTCTGGGTCAGAGGGGATTCACATAGAATAGGGTTAAAATCCACCACTTCAGAGAAAGGGCCACTATATGAAATATATTCCGGTCCAATGTAATCAGGCTGAATCTGGATGTGAATGTTCTGTATGGAATAATAATTCCTGTGGTTCTGACGGAGAAGCATCCAACGCACCAGCCACTCTCCCAAGCCACCAGCTCCAGACCCGATCGATCCATGAAGCGACCTCCGACCTCCGCGCAAACGACCCCCTCTCAGCGAACCTCCTCTTAAGGTCATCTCACACTACGCTCCGCTTGCTTGTTGTCATCAAGCCAGAACGGGCGAGCTAGCGTCTTTGCTTGCAGATTTTGTTGTCCTGTCGCTACGCTACGAGATCATCGCCATTGTCGTTCCTATCATAGTTCTCGACCAGACCTCCTGAACTCAGAACTCCGACATCATAACATCTCCGAACACCTACACGGGGAGGTCCGCGCGCTTACCACCTTCCGGTGATCGCAGGCGCCTGCAGACGCTATTATCTGGTATCGCTAGCTACTCAATCGCTCCCTTAGTGGAATCTCTTCGTGTCCAGATCACTGCAGCAACCCGTCTCAACTGTTCCCGCCGGTTGGAATCACTCCGCGTCAACAGCTACTGAAAATGGCGGGCACAAGGAACTACGATTTTCTGGTGAGACCTGCCAAAATTGCGCTATCAATCTCGTGTTTGCTGATGATTTGGGTCGATATAGATTAAACTATTGCTCATCGGCGATTCAGGAGTAGGCAAATCCTGCTGCCTTCTGCGGTTTAGCGAAGACTCTTTCACACCGTCATTTATAACAACCATCGGTATTGACTTTAAGATTCGCACGATCGAGCTCGATGGTAAGCGTGTCAAGCTCCAGATATGGGATACGGCAGGCCAGGAGCGTTTTAGGACCATTACAACTGCTTACTACAGAGGAGCTATGGGCATCCTCCTTGTCTATGATGTCACGGATGAACGTTCATTCAACAGTAAGAACGCCAGTTATAGGCATCGGTTTTCAGTGAATAGCACACTAACATATCTTCACAGATATTCGGACCTGGTTCTCTAATGTCGAACAACACGCGAGTGAAGGTGTACACAAAATGCTTATCGGAAACAAGTGCGACTGGGAAGAGAAGAGAGCTGTCTCCACTGAACAGGGACAGGCACTTGCTGATGAGCTTGGCATACCATTCCTAGAAGTCTCAGCGAAGAACAATATCAATGTGGAGAAGGCTTTCTACACTCTTGCTTCAGACATCAAAAAGGATATGGATAACTCGCGGTCGGAACAAGCTGGTGCTCAAGGAGTGAGCATAGATCAAGGAAGTGGCGCGAATGGTAACCTTGGTGGGAAATGCTGCTAGATCCCCACACTCACGCATCTTTTTTTTTTTTTTTCTTTTTTTATCTATCTTCTGTTTCCATGACTCCGCAGGGGAGCCTTGTCACATTTTCCGAAGTCCGGAGAGTACTCCTGAGACGTTGAGCGAGTAGGTTTCAGAAATGAGCCTGTCACCCCGCGCCTATTGCTAAGTGCCCTTTCTGTATCTCTGTTGGTTCTCTTGTTTAAATGGCGTCTTTTCTGCGTACTGTTCCTGGTGCTCTCTCATAGCTGATTAATGGGAATTCTGCTTGCTTTCGTGTGTCATGTGTCCTAAAACAGAGTGGATTACATCGACCAGGTTACCGTCTATAGCATGGATAAGTTGTCATTTATACTGTGTTCGTTCGAGATAAAAGGATGAAAACTAGAAAACTAGTTTTTGAATCCAAGCTATCTACATATCTGTAGAAAATGTAATCTGTAGAGCAAGTCTGAATAAATGGTGCTATAGTGTACAGTCTCACAGATTTGGGAGCGTTTATGAAAAGGAAATATAGAAATTAACGCAAAAATCTGGCGTACAATCCCTAAACTAGAAAACCTGTGTATTCTAATATGGCCACAAGTGACATTCAAAATAAACATTCTGCCTTAACAGTTGCTTGCGGTAGATCATTAATGTTAGGAAGACATTTTCTGTGCCAGACACGGACGAAACGCTTAGCATCCGAGGCGTGCTGGAAGTCAATGCACCAATTGTCTACAGAGCCTGGAATGCGCGACTCATCTTCGTCGAGGTCACTTTGTGACATCTCCGAAGTAGAATAGCTTCCTAGTCGTACGACGGCATCCTCCTTCTCTGATATTCTCCAGGGACTGCCCCTGGCCTGCCCGTCCAGCTCCAAGAAAGCCCTAATGGATTTGGTGCTAAGACGATCGCCGAACTGATCAATCCAAAGTCTCACGGGGAATGTCTGCCGTCCGGGATGTCTCTCTTCAGTCAATTGCGCCTGAGTGTTTACGCCGCGCTGTAACTTGAATTCAAACGGGGCCAGCTGTGCAACCAGTGAGAGACTCTGGAAAGGAGATGTGAGGGTATAGTCATGTATCCGTGGTCCTTGTGGACCTAGGTGGTGCGATGTTTTCACGCCAGATGAAGGGTCCGATGTGAATCGTGCGGCAAGATGTCGAAGCTCGGATGCCTCCTTCTGGTATTCTCTGGCTTGCGCCGGTGTCGCAAAAATCAGAATCCAGGAGTCGCGTTTCTGTAGTGTCCGGTGATGACGAAGTGGGAAAACTAAAGAACTCTTTCTTAGCAAAGGTGAGATCGGTAGAACCTCCGTGAAAGCAAAAAGTCACCTTCCTTAGGTCCTCCTTTGGAATCCAGGTCCCCATTAATAGCCACCCTATGGTTCAGGATTCTGACGAAGTCATATAGCGCCAAAGACCGGCTTGCGCGCGACAGAATCAACGCAGTCTTGTGCTGCTGGCGACTGACTTCCCCAGACGTGATCTTGAGCTGTCCATGGCGGTCAACCTGGACACCATGGTCCGATCGTCCTCTGACAATGTCTGATACCAAGTCGTCTGAATGGTCAAACTCGGAATTTCCATGGACCCGCGTCCCTCTGCGTAGCTGACCTCGAACTGGAGCTATTGTTGAATATTCCGCGCTGGGTAATTGCGAAGCAATTGTTGCTCGATACTGTCGCTCAATCCGAGAGAGACAACGGGCTCGTTGAGTTAAGCAATGACACATCGCGCATCGAGGGTATCGGGGTGGCACATTGCGCAGCCCTTCAGGATGTTGTATCTCTCAAACGCAGTAATTAAGCGATAACCAGATACGGTCTGTGAACTTAGTCGCGGACTACCCTTTATCGGTATCGGCAGTACGCACAGATCATTTCCAGCTGATAAAGTGCAAAGTTTGCAATTCTCACTCTAACAAAGATAATTAAGTTAAGCCTATAGAGTATGATTAGAGTTAGCGGCTAACGTGGTAGAATCCTCGGGGGCTAAAGTAAATTTTGAATGCCGGCCCGTGGAAATCTCTTTCACTTTTTTTTCTTATCGGTAATATACATACTCAGTCATTCTCTAAGCTCTTCTTGTCCATCATTTTTTATACCTATTCTCTTCTTTTTCCTGGTCCCCTTTTTTTTCCCTTTTTAATTTCAAGAGGAAGCTCGCTCTAGTCCTAATCGTACCTTATGCGCGGAAGCTAGCAGACCGCGCAGGGTATTCAATATCAAAATGACCGAAAGCCGAATATTCACAGTCAGGCCATTATCGAAGCAACCAAGGAGCGATCTAAGAGATTCATTCCGGATCAGCCTGTCATCATCATCCCTCGCATCTCTGAAATTGAGGGCCGGCGACCTCTGCAGCCTAAAACTGGGAGAGGCGCCGCCAAAGACTGCTATCGCTTGGACCGCAGTTGAAAATATCCAGAACACTGTTGTGCAGACCTCGAAGGCATTACAAGAATCTTATGGAATCAAGCTTGGTGACAAGGTCTCTATTTGTAAGGTGGATCAACCACTCGGGGAAGTGGATGTTGCACGTCTGCAAGAATGTACAGATCCTGAGAAGCTCGAAGTTTTTGGGGCTATTTCTGATACCGACCTCGGACACTGGGAATGGTGCCTGGAGCACCCTCTGTTAAGATGTGAGATCCTTGCTGTTAATCTTACCTTCGATGTGGAAGTGAAGGGTCAGCGTAGAAGCTTCAGGGTGGTCGAGCTGCTGGGAGCAAATCCTGACGCAGATCATACCATATACCGCTTCACTGGTCAATCTAAAGTGAAGATAGGTGACGGCGGGGGAACAACATATAGAGATAGAAGGTTGAAAGTACAATCGTTCGGCCTCGGTGGTCTGTCTAGACAGATCGAACAGATCAATGAAAGTCTTTCGGACTTTAACTCGGGCCTCCAGAGACTTGCGATGCCCGCTTTCTATGAGCACAGCCGAGGCGTACTCATTTATGGGCCGAAGGGTACTGGTAAAACATCTCTATTGCGACAAATAGAAGCCGCTGGATGGAAGAGATCCTTCACGATTGGCACTTCGACGATAAGCAGGAACGTGGGCGAAGGCGAAACGAAACTACGCAGAACGTTTCAAGAGGCACTACGTTGTCAACCTAGCGTGATTCTGATCGATCAAGTGGAATTTATTGCTCCCAAAAGGTCATCGCAGGACTCGAGTTCGTTGGGTTCAGTATTGTGTGAAACATTGGATGGGATAAAGGGTGCTCATGTCTTGGTAGTCGCCGCTACCCGCCATCCCAATGATGTCGATGATGCCCTGAGAACTCCGCATCGACTTGCTATCGAGGTTGAATTGCCTGTTCCTACCGCTGCAGACCGGGCAGAAATTCTGCGTGCAATCCGAGGGCCGTCGACTGAGCCAAGTGAGCGACTCATAGATACCATTGCGGAGAAAACGCACGGTTATGTCGGGGCCGACCTTTTCGCTCTCCTTCAACTTGCGTGTCGTAAGGCAAGAAATCGACATGCGCTTGAGTATGAGTCTGCTGCAGGTTTCGATACAGGATTTCCTGCATCGGCTGCCCGCGAGGCTGATGCCGGTTTGGTGCCGGTGGAAATCTCCGAGGAGGACGTGCTTTTGGCACTACAAGATATCCGACCCACGGCAATGAAGGAAGTTTTCCTTGAAACTCCGAAGGTGAGATGGTCTGACATCGGTGGACAACATGACATCAAACGACGTCTTCAGAAGGCCGTCCAGAGACCCCTTCAGGTGAGGATTTCTCTCAATTCTGGAATAAGCCATAGAGACTGACCTGTGCAGTTCCCTGAGCGAATGAAGCGACTTAACGTGAACAGCAAGAAGGGAATCTTGTTATATGGACCACCAGGTTGCTCGAAGACACTAACAGTCAAAGCCTTAGCTACTGAAGCAGGGCTAAACTTCCTTGCCGTTAAAGGCGCAGAAATCTTAAGTATGTATGTCGGAGAGTCTGAGAGGGCTCTCCGAGAGATCTTTCGGAAGGCTCGCTCGGCAAGGCCCAGTATCATTTTCTTCGATGAAATAGATGCCATCGCCTACAAGCGAGGTACCTCCTCTCAAGGAGGAGTTAACGTGCTAACGACCTTGTTAAACGAGATGGACGGCATTGAGGAGTTGAGAAATGTTCTTGTTGTTGCAGCGACGAACAAACCAGATGTCCTTGACCCTGCTCTCATGCGGCCCGGAAGGTTGGATAACCTCCTGTATATCGGACCGCCGGATCTTGAAGCACGACAAGAAATTCTGGATATTTGGTTCAGAAAGTCTGCAATTCACCCAGAGGTTAATATCGCTGATCTCGCCATGAGGACCGAAGGCTATTCGGGAGCGGAGATGGTCAGCATCTGTGAGACTGCCGGAGATGCGGCGTTGGATGAAGAGGAAGAGACGGGACAGGAAGGCCAGATTATGTGGAAGCATTTTGAATATGCTCTAGGCCAAGTGAGACGGCAGATCACACCAGAGGTCGTCCAAGAATACGAGCAATGGGGAAGTTCTCATGATGCCTAAGGGGCATGATTAACTTGTGTATAGACATTACTGTCCATTGTCTCAAATCAAAGTACTAGAAACCCATCAGAACTTCATAAATGGCACAGCCCAGATAGGATGGTTCCATCCATCGATCAATGAATGTTCCATAACAGGGACAGGTCTTAATTACTGTATTCCATATAGTAGGAGGACGAAGGCGGTGAGCTTTATTCTGCCGGGTGGCAGCAAATCGTCCGCCGTACCTGATCGACTTCACCTTAGTTTCACGACCATTATTAGCAATCGAATCTCGTGGATCACGACGGTTCTTGACTGTCCTATGTCGCGCTTCTGCGAGTCATATACCGCCCGCAGATCATTCCGTCTCTGTACCCAGTAAGCAAATACGAAGCTTTCTGGTCTCCGGTGCCTGGAATCCTGCACTCTACTTCAACTATCACGAACACTATTGGCGGCTATATCGATCATGCCCGCCAGATCTCCTTCTCCCGGAAGGTCTCGCACACGCTCACCAGAGCTGTCGCCTCATGCTCGTGGAGGATCGCGTTCTCGCTCCCCTCGTCGCTCCGTATCTCCTCGGTCACCAACGAGCCCGCGTGCTGCAAGTAGAAGTCCTTCGCCTGGCATTGGCCGTCGCAACGGCCATCGAGGCCGAAGCTGGAGTCGGTCTCCGTCGCGTGACAGAGGACGCTCCCGAAGCTACAGTAGGAGCAGATACAGAGACAGGAGTTACTCGCGAAGTTGCAGTCCAGAGAGTCCCCGAAAGAGCTCTAAGGTGCGGCATCCCTCACTCTTTTGCATTCCTAGAGAATTATTACTGACGTCTCTGGAGCTAGATTGTTGTGGAGAAATTGACAAAAAATGTGACGGAGGAACATCTGCGCGAAATATTTGGCAGCTTTGGAGAGATACAAAGTCTGGAGTTGCCTATGAACAAAGCTTGTAAGAACGCTCTTTTATCATCTACTGGAGAATTGACTGACAGAGGATCGCAGTTATGACCAACAGAGGTACCGCATACATCTTGTACTATGATGTCGCAGATGCCGAAGCCGCCATTTCACATATGCACGAAGCGCAGCTAGATGGAGCTGTGCTCAACGTCTCTATTGTCCTTCCTCGTCGTGCCTTTTCTCGTTCACCCCCACCTGCTCGACGAGGCGGTTTCCCACGTTCTGGATATGGGCGACCACCCCCTCTGGATAGCGGTCGAGCAGGGGGATTCCGTTCCCCTCCACCCCGACGCAGATCGCCGCCCGGGCGAAGATATGCTGGATCTCGGGCGATGGATAGACACGATCGCTACCGCCCCCGGTCTTTATCGCGGTCGCGGTCTCGCCCCCCCAGGCGCGCTCGCTCTTACTCGGCATCATCTTACTCAAGATCCCCTTCACCCCGGAGGGACTCGTTGCGAAGAGAAAGTCCCAGACGCCGCAGACGCCGCAGCCCCAGCTACAGCAGTTACAGTAGTGACGGCAACAGGAGCAGAAGTGCGAGCAGACATCGAAGTCGAAGTCGCAGTCGGTATGGTGCTGGGAGAAGATGAATTAGCAAGCTGGCGTTTCAGGCGATCAGGTTATTAAAGGTGGCATTTGCTTCATCCCGCATTATCTGTCCTACGGGCAACAGCATCGTTGTATCTTTTGATGGTGCATCACGATACTCAGCACCTTTACTTCCCTTTTGTAAATTATGCAATGTCGTGTCCTTGCAGGGATTGTCATAAATAGTTAGTGTAATGAGGGCACTAATGCAGGTATCAACTTCAATGAAAGCCTAGATCTGACATCATATAGAACATAGCGGTATTGACACTGGGAAATTGGTTGACAAGGCATATAAAATAGAACCAGATAGCCCGATACAGCACAATCCTAGAAAAATGCACACCACCCGATATACATGGCCGCAAGATTCTTTTTATCCGTAGCTTGCAAAATGAGCTCATCCACATGGCCGTCAACAGAAAGCGGGACAGATTCTCCTGGCAACAAGCCTCGAAGTTTGTTGCGGACAGATTCCAAGACTCCCTCAGGTGTGTCCGGAATATTCGGGTTGGTTCTCCTCTTCTAGAAGTTCTCGTTAGCAGACTGATGAAAGATCGGTAATATCAAATCAAGACCTGGCATATTATACCTTTTTTCCGATAAAGTCTGTAGTCGGATCGTATAAGAATGTCTCCAGGATGGTCATGAGAGCGTCTTCATTTTGGCGCAAAAGACCAAGGGCTATCTCGCACGTTCTCCGGAATGGCCCTAATGGTTAAGATGAAATGTTAGATACTTTCCTGAACGGAACTATTTACTAACACGACCTACCGTTATATCCGTAAGCGCCAAACGCGTCAGTCATGTTATGTGTAAGTCGGAATGGGACCAATTCCGGTTTCTCGAATGTTAGACCCTATTTCTTCGTTAGAAGGAGGAAACGCGCCGTTTCGCTAGTTACTGACCTTATCGAAGAGACAGTTAAAATCAACGTGGAGGATACCACCGCTCCCTTCCTCGAATAGGATATTCTCTCCGTGCCGGTCGCCAAGTCTGTAGGAATCCTAATGATTAGCCAATATACATAACCGCCACTTTTGAACCACGCACCCTAGAACGTATCCAACCATGGACATTACAGCACAAGATCGGGTGTATCTCAGCCTAGCTGAGAACCATGCCCCCGTTTCAGGGAACATCTCGACGAACCACTCATGCAAGACAGGGGGGAATCTGTATGCTTCTTAGTCCTGTTTCTTCTGTCGCGAGTGGGTTTGCTCATACTTTGCTAGGACGTGAGTGGTGAACATTGAAAGTTTTGAGACATCACTACATGCTTCGTTAAGATAGTGTCTGATCTCATTGTACTGAGCAAAAACAAAAAATTAGCTGCTTGTCAGACGCAGGGCAGGAAGATGAATACGGACGTTGGGGCTGATGCCTCGCTCTTTCAGCAGTCTGATAACAAGCTCCCGCAGAGTCCTCAAGTTATCAACCCACTCGATGAGACCGCATTCTTCATTTAAAGGTGTTACTGCGTATGTTTTGATATCTTTTGAGATCAGCCTAAGTCATTCACTTTCAGGAGCGCAACTTACACATGCGTCGCTTGCTCGACTCGATGTCCCTCTTGAGAAACCTATTGATCATGTTGTTGAACTCCATAAGTCTTTGATCTTTCCGAAGATCATCTTTTGGTTTACAGAGCAAGCTGTAAACCTTTCCGTCAGAACCAAGGATGCTGATCTTTCGAGGTTTCTGCAGAGAGCTCAGGACTATGGCGTCATCCAAAACACCTACTGGTGTTAGTAGTAAGTACACAATGATGCGCTAACAGGAACATACTTTCAATGATAACAGCATCCTGTGGGAACGCCCTGAACGTCTTCAGGTAATCAGAAGCGTGATTGACAGGAAGGCTCGGCGTCAGCATTGTCTGGAATGGGACCACCAGGCGACAGGGTGCAACTTTATGATTAAACCCAAGGTCTCGTGCAAGGGAGACCTTTGGGCCCTTGTCTTCAACACGTGCGGTACACACTTTGAGTAACTCGTCAGAGAACTTTTGACCTTGGTTTATCATCATCTTTATATCGGTCAGTGATGACTCGACTTTCAACTTCTTTGTCACTTCCTGTTCATCCAGTTAGTACTCTATGCATTTGTAGAACATTGGACGACATACTGTTATCTTCTGCAGGCATGTGATGCCTCGAGATGCACGATCTTTAGAAGATGACTTCACTACAGCTAGAACTGTCCAAAGCCCTTGCTGTGGGAAGGCGCTGACCGCTTTTACCACTATTTTTGTCAACAGGTCATAGATGGTTGGATTAGAATGGCAGATACGAGCCACGACTTGGGGGAGGATTGTGAATAGCTAATGATGTTAGCACTGTGCTAAGGTAATGGTCAAACCGGGTTATTACCAATACAGCTGGCATTCGGTTCAAGTATTTTTTCAACTGTGTGTGCATATCATCGAGACTCTTCTTACGCTGGCTTATACTGTGTTTTTGGAACTCTCTTGACTCTGTTTTAGCAACATGATGAAAATGAGGGACATTGGTGAGCTTACTCGTTATCTCCCCGTTTTGGATCAAAAGGCTGATCGACGACAGATGCATGCTCTAGCCAAAGTGTCAATATTTTTGGCAGGGTCTGAAATACGTATTTGTTTCCGTGTGCAAGCGAACGTAGATAATTATCGATGACAAGCTTTGAAGCTTCCCCACTAAGACTTTAGAAGGAGTCAGCATTGGGTGTCCCTATTGTAGAAGTGTAAGGTCAAACCATACTAGATCTGCGCCTCTTTCCCAAGAGGCTTGGCCTTTTCTGACTCCAAGATCTTATTATAATGTTTGCCGAGATAATAATGTGCCTTCTCCCACCTGTAATATAATTAATCTCTGCGAAGCAGCCTGAGGAAGACGTTTACTGACCTAGTGTGGAGCTTAATAGCCTCGCGATATCTCTGGACAATAACATCGGATTGAGTCTGTCCAGCTCTATCGGTCCATTTTGCTAGTAGCAAAAGTGCCTGAGACTACATTAGCAACTGTCAATCACTAAGGCCGACAAGCTAGGATGTACCCTCGCAGTGAGCATATTCTGATTTTGACCTCGATTTGAAGTCAACGATAGCGACTCCGTTCCTTCTGGAGCGAAATCAGCAGAAAGAAAAACATTGGCTGCTATTGCGCCCTCCAGCGTCTGGATAGCTTTGCGATGGTGGCCATCTTTCCACAGAAGCCGAGCGTGTTCTATCGTAGCTGATTTGTCCTTCAGTTCTGCTGCCTTGAGGACAGAATGATACGCCTGTCCAGTGAGGTTGCCCTTGCGTGATAGACGCGCACCCGTCAGCCAAACCCTGGCAATATCGGAGTCCCTAAAACCAGTTCTGTTCAAGACGTTAACCAAGCACATATACCTTTGGTTTTTTACACTTACGAAAGCTCCATAGCGGCTCGTCTGAGCCCAAGGAGGTATTGCTTGTCAGAAAGATAGCCTCCCAGTACGTCCAAACGACGGTCTAGCACTTCCATAATATTGGAACGATCACCGTTTCCATCAATACCCATATTCGCTATCGATTCGATTTCGGTTAGGGCATGAAGCTGGAGAGCGCTATCATGGCATGACTGCAGGGAGGCGATGGAGTTTGAAGTAAGGGATTTCGCGACACTGTATCGCAGCTGCTCAATGATCTTTTTGAACGCAGGCTTCTCGCCTCGCCGGAGGGCACTGAGAGCTGAGCCGATCCCAATGCTAAAATTGCTAATATTCTGCTGCGCGCATATCTGCAGGTAGTGATCCAGTTTGTCCCACTTGCTGGTGGTCCAAGCAGCTTCAACAGCGAATGGTAAAACTCTAGGTAGAAACGCCCCAGACTTTTCGAAGACTTCAAATTGGTTGAGCAGTGCATCTGCGTCTGTAAGTATAAAAAAGTATGATGACATGAACGGGCTCGTACCTAGCTGGCCAGATTCTTTGAGACAGGTAATCAAGTTCAACTGAGCGTCGTTGTTGTCCGGTTCCTTATCGAGTTGCAACTCATACCAGCTTTGAGCTGCACTCCATCTCCCAGACTTTCTGTGTTCCAGAACTTGCTGGTCGATATTAAGAACATGTAAGTGTGCAGATATGCCTTCGATGCCGTCGGGTTCATCAATCTGCGTATAGATATCCTGCAAACGTTGATATAGTGGTCCAAGTTTTGTCGGCTCCTGCTTGTCCGAGCTGGCTTTGCACTGTCGAATATACTGTTCCCAGTGAAATAGCGCTCTCGAGAAGGATTTACACTCGACGGCCCTCTTGGAAATAACTTCTGCTGGTATTTGTGACAAAAGATTTTCGACACTTTGAATCTGGGCTGAATAGGTTTCCATTAAAGAGTCCCTATAACTCTCGCGATGTGACTTGCTACCGTTGGAAGCTTGGCTAACCAGGCTCGTGTATTGTTTCTTTTTGCCATGGAGCCATCTCGACAGGTAATCGAGGACGCCGAAAACGCTCTAAATACGGTTAGTATATTTAAGGTCTATAAGAGGGAGCGATCGCTGTTTACTAACCTCACTGCAGAGAATTATATTTTCTCTGGTTTGGCTATTGCCCTCAGGAAGAGGATGGGAAAGAACTCTGGTCAGTTCCTCCTGGAGTTGCTGTTTTTGCAAGTCGGTACCACCAACAGCGACATTCAGCACTGCAAACGGAAGGAGAAAAGATGCTATTGATATGTCTTGGTCTCTGATAATTCGGCTGCAAACACTGAATATCAACTTCACATTATCACCGTTTGCCTTCAGCAGCAGATCTTGCGCAAAAGTACGAAGCCACTCGCCGTAACTGAGGGTAGAAGAGAACAATGGATAGGTGCAGTTGGTGCTAATAGCACCGATGGTAACCGTGTATTTCGATGTCAGAAATGGAGTCAGAGTGTTGCGAACAGTCTCAGGAAGATCCATCCATCGGAGGTACTTGTCATCTGATTGTATTTCGCGGGATCGTTGAGTGACAGTCAAATGCAAGTTGCACACCTTAAGTAAGGCCTGCATAGCATAGGCGAGAAATCCTTGAGCCTTGGTATTAGAAGCTGACAGAAAAGCTTCAACCAGAACATATTGAAGAAAGAACAGGACGAAATCGAATGTCTCTTCCATTCTGTCAAAATTCGAAATAACAATGATGTCCTTCTTCTCTTTCACGGTCTCTACCCGATTTGGGTCGAGACAACCAACCAACCCGAGACACTGAGCAGAAAGTATGGTTATGGCGTCGGAACTAGTGTTGAATTTCACGCAGCAATCCAGTAGAGACCGGGTCAATTGTGCAACAACAGCATCAGGTTGCTCATTAAGAACCGACCTGTGCAGAAATTCCTCATTCTGAGTCAGATATGGAACGAGCTCCTTCAAGGCTTGTTCGACGACGGCTGCATTTTCATTTTGACAGCGTCGGCTGAAAGCCATAAAGCGAGACCTAACGTCCATTTGTCCCTTCAGCTGATTTAACTCGATCTCGAATCGACCCAGAACGGGTATTGAAGACAAGGATGGCATCGTGTGGAATATCTCACGCACCATGGCGCTATGATTCTTCATAATGTAGTCAATGAGATCATGGGCTTGTTGTCTGCTACGGGCATGGAAGACTTCCCAGTACTTAATAATGATAGCGAGTGTCTGATCAATGAGAGGTTCAAGTTCGTCCTCATCAAGGGACATAACCAGCACGCTCCAAGCGGCGAAAGCATGGTCACAGAGCCCTTCATTCTCCAATGCTGATCTGAGACAAGCGCAGATCTGAAACAATTAGCTTTCAGGCAAAAAGAAGAAAGTATATATATCACATATAAGGGATCCGTTTACTAACCTGGGGCAGTGCGCTGCTAATGTGGCCTTTCGCTATCCTGATCATTTCTCCGATAGCGACGATGTTGCGCTTCTTCTCCATTGTCGGCTGCCTTATCTGGAAGTCGTTGATAGTGTGAGCGAACTGTGTGATGATACCAAGAACATGCTCTTCAATAAAGTTGCCTAGGAGGTTCTGCCTCTTGGATAGTACATTTCCCGATGTTGATTTACGGGGTACATAAGTCGCTAGAAGTTGGAGGGCTCGGTGAAACTACGCACAGATTTAGCAAAATCAAGGAACCGTTGGCCATTGGCAGGACTCCATACCTTGTCACCTTTCCCATCGCCCGCATCACCCAGATTTTTCAGAAGCTCGCACGCGATAAGGATCGGTTCTGTTCTTAGGAACGTCGCAAGGGTACAGCCTTTGAATTCTGGATCCACGTCCTGGAAGAGTGACGCAATCATCCCCTCCGGATCAGAGGAAGGCTGACTCAGTAAGAAGGAAAGAATAGATGCTAGATTGTTGTTCTCCGAACACAACTCGAAGGGAGACTTGGCCTTCTTGTAGCTGGCACCGATCCGCGCGATGATGTCTCGTTTCCGCATCAAGACCAAATAAGGTAAGATGTGAACCTCCGTCAGCCGAAGGTAGTCATCGACATTCATACCAAGGAGATCACACAGCTGTTCTGCCATGTGTGGGCGGGTTTGGAGATTTTTGACAACTGTAACTGAGAGTGTCCTCCAGAATGGTCGAAATAGACCTGCAGGCGTTATTGAGAGCCGTTGAGAAAGTTTCAGGAGCTAGGTGCCTGTTAGCAAAAATGTCCCATGCAGAAAGTACAGGGAAAAGGAAAATTGAAATGAGTAAGAAAGCAATCAAGAAGTGAAGCTCTTGGTTTCGAGCTACGACTTACTTCCACGTATGCCACCCCGCAGATGTACGGATTCGTATGTCCAAGATATTCAAGAAGTCGAAGAAGGATAAGATTCAATTCTTCATCACCGGATATTCTAAGAAAGTAAGTGCTCTGAGATGCCGATTGGGGCGAATATTCTACTTACTCGGCAAATTTACACAAAGAAAGTATACATGTCTCTTGAACAGGTATCTCTCGCTTCTCGGAAAGCGTCTTCAAGCATTCCAGAACGACAACAAAATTCGACCGGCGAACTTCTGGGTCTATGCATGGACGCAAAAACGCTGTAATCGTGTGCCTGAGGAGGAGTCAACACAGTTCCCATAGAAAGAAGAAGGGATGCAAATACCCCGCAGCGATTCGAACCTCTCTAACGGAACTACGGAGCGAATGTAGACATAATTCACCAAACATTGATGAAGTTAACTGGAGCTGATCGCAGTCCGGGTCATGGGCCAGAATCCTTCGTAATGCGAGCATTGACGCTACCCTAGGAGACGATGCACGGACTACGTTGGATAAAATATTCGCCAACGTTGCCCGTACCTTGCTGAAATAAGGATTGCGCCAAGGGAGGAAAGCATCCTTCTCGGGATGGCCGGAGTCACATATACAGCATGGCGGCAATGTTGACTCTGGCACGTCAGGAGAAGTTCCCAACAAACCATTGGCACCTGCACACGGTATCCTTCCTAATGTGCTTACTAGAGCACATTTGGCCTCATCAGACAGGCGAGGAAAGGTTTCCCTTACGGAGTCCTAGTTAGCAGCATCGCACTGGCGGGGGTTGTGAAGAGTGACTCACTGAGCAATAGAGGGGAGTTCGTCGAGAGATACCGAACTTTCACAACCTAGAATATTGCATATTGTCTTCAGAAGAGTCTGCAATACATCCGATGGTGGAGATTCTGGATAGTCTTTTGACAGACGAATGCGCTTTCGTGCAGGACTACCTTCAAGAATACTCTCAGTTCCTGGCAGACTCTCGTCCACCTGTGGGTCTCCTGGAAGATCTAAAGCTCGTTTCTGACAGCTGTAACCGTACTGTTGGGTGTTAGAATAGTTAGAACTCCTCTGCCGGGCCTCATTCAAAATGCTTAAGACGAGCTCCTGGTGTCTAGTAAGCATCTACGTGTTTCAAGGTAGTTAGTTCATATACCTTTAGAGACAGTTTCACAGTCTGCAAACGAGAGTCACTATAGTCACTCTCTACCAGGGTTGGAAGAAGGATATCCTCCATGTATGTTGTCACAGCCACAGACTTCATCGTGGCGCCTGCAGTGTTTTCGATAGCTCGGCGACAAGCTAGCTGGACATTCGAATCCTGGCACGGGGCACCAGACGACATTATATCAGCGACACATTGAAGACGAATGCACATAGCTTTCATATCAAATGAGAATTCTCCGGACAACAAAGAGGAGGCTTCGCAGAGGTTCCCGAGACACTCTAGGAACTGCAGAAATAGTTGGGTCTTCGTTCCTGCATTTGGCTCGATGGCTTGACACCATTGAAGCACAGCCCGCCATAGTTGCACATATACATCAAGGTTCCAGGCTAGATCATGGCGGATGATTGAAGTTAGACTATTCGAAGCAGAGAGCATATTCCGCGGTGGCATTATAGAACTCATCTCTAGGACAGAAGCGACAACTCTCGGAAAAGCGCCGAGTGATATGTTCATGTCCGAAAGTTCACGAGTCAAACCAAGCTTGTCTAGTTCGACTGCAAAAGACGCTCTTGAGCTGGGAAAAGATATTCTGCATAAGGCCGTTCCAGGTGCTGAAAAGTCGAGGGCCTCGAGAGACCTCAGTATGTCTGTAATATATCAGAAACTCCTCTAGGATTTGAAACGGTTCGCATACCTTTTATGGAAGCCTGCAGAAATCCAGATATAGCGAAGTTGAATGCCTTTGAAGGCGAAAGCTTGTATTGCGAGTCCAGTATGCTTGAGAGAACGTTACGGGCCCTTCCCATCAGGCTCTGGGTGCAATTGCACAGCAGGTCGATCAGCCGGATGATGAGCCAAACGTACAAGGGTGCACTTATATCATTCCCCAGAACCTCGTTGTTGGAGAACTCTAGTAGCGCCCGGGGTGCCTTCTCAACCGCTGCTTGAATGATATCCAAACAGTCCGAAATCTGTCCATCAAGGTCACTGGTAATGGATAGGTCGTTTTTATGATGACCATTTCCAAGACCAGCTTTTAAAACAATGCATACCAGGTTGTTGACATCGGTCACACTATCTTCTAAGTTCAACTGGCTGCACCGACCCTCTAAAAGCTCATTGCGAAGCTGCGAAAATGTTTCGCGGTTAAATCGATGTCGCTGACTAGCTTGTGATAGATGCGGTGCAAGCTGAGCAGCAAGGGCACCGGTAGCTGATTCCAGTGATCCATTGCTACCGTTTTCTGGCATTATATATCGAGAGCCAGCTACATTCTGAGTGGCCATGACAACCACGAACAGTCACACATCGAGTCCATGTAGTAGTAGGGATTTATGAAGAAGCTTAAATTGGTGGAGTTTGCACGCGGCGCGTTAAACTGTATTGGCGTATTACTAATACAGAAACTCTGTAACTATTGTACGGTAAAAGTGCGAGAAAACTACTAGTCCGGCCTAAAGAAATGATTTAGCTGCAAGTTTCTTCCACGTTCGGGCAGATCATATTATTTTCTGGATAGACAGCTCTAAAGACTTCCGAATCTAACTAAAGATAAAAAAAAAAGCCAGTGCTGTGGATACTTACATGATAGCTTGAGACAGCAACATCGTTTGAAATCGATTTTCCCCACTACCGCCCATCAATAACTACACGAGATTAGGCATATCTTCAGTGACTAGCGGCACGACGGTGTCTTAGAAGATACCTACTCCATACGTAGTAGTATTACTGATCAGCCATGAATTCAAGTGACGGGGTTGCGCAGAGCAATCGATTGCAAGACCATGATCAGACGAATGATGATTATTTCATGAAACAGGCTTTGCTGATGGTGCGACTACCCTTGACTATCTTTGGCAGAAAATACTGATTTGCATTAGGGCGAAAAAGCGCTCGAGACCGGTGAAACCCCCGTGGGATGTGTCCTGGTATATAGAGGAGAAGTGATTGCTCGCGGAATGAATGACACTAATAGATCGATGAATGTATGTTAGATTGGACCCGATTGGCATTACCATCAGGACGCGAGCATCCTGATGTATCTTCCTTGGCCCTCAATATCTCAGTTTCGAATATGTGCTCACCGAGACCTAACAGGGGACGAGACATGCCGAGTTTTTAGCAATTGAAGAGGCACTTCAAAAGTATCCACGCGTAATTCTCCGAGAGACGGACCTTTACGTGACGGTTGAGCCTTGCATCATGTGTGCCTCTGCTCTAAGGCAGTATCACATAAGAGCTGTATACTTCGGCTGTGGCAATGAACGATTCGGAGGCACGGGAAGCGTACTATCATTACATTCAGAGTTCGTCTAGCTTCTCTGCAACTGACCGGCTGACTGAGAATGGCACTAATGAATCAATTTATTTGAATTAGCCCCGGGATAGATCAACCTTATCCCGTCTACAGCGGCCTGTTTCACAAGGAAGCTATCATGCTGCTCCGTCGCTTTTACATTCAGGAAAACGAAAATGGTTCGTGACAAATTCTCTTCCAACATATTTTGGTTGAACTGACAATGAGGACGAAAAGCACCAAATCCTCGACCAAAGAAGAATCGAGAGCTCAATACGAGCTTTGACGATGATGTCTGACGTTGTCCCGGTAGATGCAGCAAATAGAGTGCACACTTTTCTTGTGCACACTGTATTAAGACGCCGCTTGATCTGTCTGAAGACCGGGCGTTTATTACACCTCAGCGGCTAAGACCCGGGTCCAGACGATATGTTAACCAGGACGGAAAAAAAAGGCACTGAACATTCAACCACAATGCACCGGAATTATGTACATAGAACCCACGCCAGACCATGGGCATTCCTTGACTGATAAAGATTTTGGCATCTTTTATGCTCTCACGAAGAGCCCGCCTTGGCCAATCGCTCGCTCTCCAGTTCCCTTTCCGCTTGCTGGTAGTACTTGGCTGTGTCAACACCATGCTGTATGAAAGAGATGAATTAGCGGTAATTCCACACGGCAGAAGTTTCACTGGTAACTTGCCTGGTCGTGGCTGACGATGTTGAACCACGGAATGACATGGACAAAGAGCTCCGAATAGCGGGAGTTTCTGGCCGCAACGCCTTGAAGATATGGCGAGAGCTTTGAGGTGCCGTACAGAGGCTCTCCCTTCTTAACCTTGTCAACCATTTCCCTCATGTCCATTTCCACCTCACGAGAGTTCTCCGTAAAGCCGTAAAAGCGATCTGTGTATGCGTCAGTCGCTGATATATGGAACAATTGCTAAGGGATGATTATCAGCCATTGACATACTGCAGGATCGCTGGTACAGGATGTGCAGGCCGCCAACAACACCAATTGCGGTCGCCAGACGCATCAGAGGAGGAAAACCACCCTTGCCAACGTGGGAAGGGCTGACCCGTTCCATAATCCAGAAACCGAGAGGCCCGAGGGAAGCCATACCACCGGCCACGGCATAGTCAGAGGGCCTGGCGTACCCAATTACTCGTTTCAAGTGCCTGTGATATCGTCAGGATATGCTTCTTTATTGTCGTCTCAATCGGGAGGGAATGACCTACGGGTCGGCATCAATCAACTTCAGGCAGAGTCAGCAAAAGTGGTTCAGCATGGCAGGATATCACAGCATCATACCGGGTAGTCAGTGCGGGCCCGCTTCGGCGGGACAAGCACCTTATCGTACTCAGTGGCCATATTGGTGAGGAATTGAGGCCCTCTAGTTGCCTAGATATCAACTGTTTGATAGTTTTAGCGCTGGCGAGTCCGTACAATGCCCACCGCGATCGAACTGGACTTCAGTATTGCCGAAGACCTGGGAGGTCTGAGCCAAGCCACCAGACGTGAATGGTCTAGCTAGGAATGGACTAGCGCACAATGTATGGCAGAAATGTATTTCCGAATCCGTGACCATTGAGCCCTCGAGGATTAGACATGCGATTTATCTACAACTTGCATTGGGATTCATAAATATTTCCAAATTACAAATATCCCATGTTGAAATGAAGTTAATCTTCTTTCTCCTTCCTTTGCGAAGACAAGAAATTCCATGAGTTTTCATATTGCTTACATAATATGGACCTTTTCTTAGGCTCCCTGGTTACGATTTGCAGTAATATGAGGAACAAAATGGAGAAAGATCAATAGATTCTATCTCTTGAAGGGGTTCCATGTTTCTATATGCTATTCCAATCATGCAATCTCCTTTTTATTATCGCAGGTATTTACAATGAATGGAGCATGTTAACACGAGAGTATTGAGCTGGAATTCTATAGTACTTACCTATTTGGGTAGGATCGCGTCACGTCGGGGCGCGTCCCGTCCAGTGTTACTATGTAATTACACACGACTGCTGATGCTTGATGCAATGCTAGAAGCACGTTACAATTGTCATGTGTGTCAATAGATAGAGGTCAAACTCGCTGTGTTGTCTACCCTTCGGACTCGTCATTACAACACCCAAGCAATATGAGCGACATTAGCGACGACGACGTTCGCCCAGCAGCGCGGAGACAGTCCGAAGCCCCTCCTCGTGGAGGCCATGATGACCTTTTTGACTACGATGTTGGCCTCGACGAAATCCTCGGAGAGATCTCTGGAAGGGATCCTGCGCCTAATGGGGCGCCTTCCAATCAGTCTGCCTCAGCCCAAGCACCTGGCTTGGGTCTGGACGAAGAAGTAGTCGTCAAAAGAAGAAGACAACCGGTCGCAAAACTGGACGAGTCTCTGTGAGTCCTGGTTGATATACGACCATCTCACTGGCAGTACAAGTTGCTAATGATGGCCAAAGTCTAGTTTCACAAAAAGGTATTCCACGACTGCGAAGCACAGCAAAGAAGTTGAGATTCAAGGGCAAAGGACACGAGGTTAGACATACACTCTCCGATGCTACGTGGAACAGTCTAATAACGTTCTGCCCTAGTTCTCGGATGCAGCGCGTCTCTTGAACTTCTATCAGCTTTGGCTCGATGATCTCTTTCCTCGTGCGAAGTTTGCGGACGGTCTCGCTATGATCGAGAAGCTCGGACACTCCAAGCGCATACAGGTGATGCGACGACAATGGATCGATGAAGGAAGGCCTGGTTACCGTCCAGAAGATGATAACTTTGACCAGCAAAAAACATATTCTGTGACCCTTATGGAAGGAACATCATCTGCTGCGCCTAACCAAACGCCTGATTCGCATGGTCCTTCTGCCGCAACAGCAGAACAGCATTCTCCTAGGGTCGAAGATAGCGTTCAGTCCATGGAAATTGATGCTCTGACATCCTTGGAGAGAGATACAACGGAGACGAGACAAGAAAATGAAGGAGATGACGGAAAGCTCTTCATGTCAGACGATGAAGATGGCAGAAATGATGCAGGAAAGGACGCAGGTGGTGAGGACGTCCCTGAAGAGGATGAGCTGGATGCTCTCCTTGCTGAGCACGAGATGAAAGATGACGAACTGCACCATCATGAGTCTACAACACCAGCCGACGTGAAGGAAAGAGCGCCTGAAGAAAATTTCGAAGATGATCTTGAAGCCATGGCGGATTCGAATATCCCTTGGTAGTTACTATGTCTTCCTGTACTATAATGACCTTTCGCTGCCAAAATGGCTAAACGACCTAATCGAGTTTATGACCACTTATCACGAACTAATAAGAAACAACTATATTTTATTGCAACGCCCTGATAATGACAAAGCTCAAAAAGAACTCGTGATGAAGATACATATTCTACACGGGCATCCGCCACGAACGCGAATGGCACCAGACTCCCTTGTCCAGGACCCCGACAGCGCCTAAGAATTTGAGAGGCCGAAGAATCAGTTATCGACTGGTTCTGTGAGGACAGAGAACTGGCCACCACCACCAGCCCAGTTGAGTTTCTTTCCGCGGACGGCAGTATTGTCGATAACGGTGGCTACCTCGATGTCATCCTGAGTACCTTGTCCAGTCTGATAGGTCGCTGAGAAACCCCAAGACCAGGCACGGCCCTCAGTGTCAACGGCAAGGGAGTGATCCGAGCCTGCTGATACGACGCTCGCCTTGATGCCCGGAACGGGGGTGGGCTCGATCAGGATTCGTGGACGGCCACGTTCATCCTTGATGATGGCAGACTCAGGGAGACTGTCAATCTTCAGACCAGTCTGGTAGCCATCTACACGACCCCAGACGAGACACTCACCGTCGCTGGTGACTGCGAGGGAGTGATGGGTACCACCACACAGCTGTGTGACCTGCTTTCCGGAGAGCGATTCAACAACTTCTGGGTGGAGGATGGCAGCCTCAGCCTCACCAGCGCCCTCTCGGATGCCAGTCTCACCGAAGCTGTTGAGACCCCACGCGTACACCTTACCAGACTCATGAACGGCAAAGGAGTGGAAAGCACCGCAACCGATTTGCACGATATTCTTGGGAAGTCCAAATTGACGCGGCTGGAGTCCGTTCAGTTTGTTGCGTTCCACAATGCGGCGGCCCAGCTGATTCTGCTGACCGCAGCCCCAAGAGTAAACAGCGCCTTTCTCTCCAAGTGCGAGGACATGGTTGTCTCCACACGCAAGATGCCTGATCTTCTTCAGGGAAGGGATCAAGATGGGGGTCGTCTGCACGCGATGTTGAAGGTCGAACCCGAGGATACCGTCATTGCTCTATGTACGGATTAGTCTTTAAGTGCTCCATGTCATAGGATGTGAAGAGCTCATACCCGGAATGTTCCCCATCCATAAACGAGACCGTCATCAGTGAGAGCAAAGCTGGAGCTGTCACCCGCGGCCACTTCGACAAATACTGTCCCCTCAGGGAAAGCTTCGGAAGGAATGGCGGTGGGTATGGACTCATGGGGGTTGAGGCCACTGTCACTTTCATCGTCCGAATCCGACTCATTGTCATCAATATCCTTGAGCTTTCCTTCCCAGGTGGTATCCCGGCCAAGAGCACCCTGATCGTTCACACCCCAGGTGAGGATCTTGTTGTCATGAGTGAGAGCAACGCAATGCATGCCACCCACGGCCACTTGCACGACGCCGACAGTCTCCGCCGACAGAAGAGCATTCAAACGCGGGCGCTTGACATCAACCGCGTTCTTTGCTGTTCCGAGACCAAGTTCACCAGAGCTACCTTCTCCACAGACGTAGACATTCAGTCGCGTCGTAGGTCGCTGATTGATCACAACCTTGGGCTTAGGCTTCGGGGCAGGTGGCGGCGCAACAACACGAGGCTTCTTGGGCTCCCTGGGAGCTTCCTCCTCAGCTTCAGCTTTCCGTTTCCTCCCGGCGGGCGCAGAGGTCTCAGCTTTCGCAGGTTTGCGCGCAGCAGCCGGAGCTGTCTTCCGCTGGGTAGTCTTCGCCGGCGCGGCAGTTTTAGCCTTCGCAGCAGTAGTACTGCGCGACGTCCTGGTTACTGTCGTTGTCTCTTTGGTGGTCACTTTGGTCGCAGCTTTAGTCGCGGCAGTTCGTTTGGTTGTGGCCGCGGATCTTGTGGAAGTTTTGGCAGCAGCAGCTGTCGTGGCCTTTTTTGGAGGCATGATTGAGTAGTAAACCTGACAAGCGAAGAAAAGCAATGGACAGCGAGAGCAAAAGAAAAAAAAAAGATGTACAGAGTGTGAGTCTGTGAAAGTGTTCTTCCTGGGGAAGCGAGTTTTCGGGGGAGCGCAGCATAAAAAGGTTGTTGTTATGGGAAACGCGCTAACGCAGCTTTGTCAGAACGTCAAGCATTCCGACCGCACAAGGAGCTCGAGGGCAGCAACCCGCACAACAGTGGGGGAAAAAAAAGGAATAATAATTGAATAATCTATTCTTTAATCTATTATTCCGCCTATGGTCTATTTTGCCATTGATTCAAGTCCTGTGAATTTGGACCATTCACTGGGAGGCTTATGTTTGCTGTCGGTCGGATAAGGGGCACATCGCGTCATTCCGAGTCTACTCATTACTTTTTCCTTTGTGCTCTTTGTGCTCTTTGTTGCGCACTCCATAGGAGCATTAAGTACTACGTTCTAGCATACGCCTCGCAGAAAAGGATATAAAATCCACTTCACATTCCCCCTTCACCAATGAAGAAAGAAGTAAAGGGGGAACTAACTAGAGGACACCCTGAGCTTAGGGTTAGGTTTAGGCCTGAACTTACACCACGAGGTCGTAGGTATTTAGTTTCAAATGATCACTGAAGATAAAGAGACCCCTGAAATATTAAGATATACACAAACTACGTGATCGTATATCCTAATAAGGGGCTCTATAAATGTATTGCAGTCGCTTATACAGAAATATCGCCGTTACTTATTCTGTCGATTATGTTTTAAAAACCGGATTCTAATATCTAGACTTTGACAGGGCGAATTATCTTCTAGAATCTCACTAAACTGGCCACTTGACGCTCAAGACAAGATCCCTCTCTTTAGCCGACATATCTTCCACAAAGAGATCATTGAAAAAACTCCGCGAATTGTCAATGAGAATATGTGGGCTTTCAACACTCAGAGCAGTAGCCAGTGTATGGATTATGATCTCTTGCCATAGCCTGCCATTCCCCCTTTGTCAGATTTGAGCCGAGGAAACTCTTCTGACGAATATATAATGACTACAGGGGATGATCTCCGCCATTTTGCGTACCAAAAGGAGCAGAAGTTCTATAACGGAGTTACAATGGACGATATCCATGGCCCGAACAAGAGTGATGTCAACGGGATTCACGGTATGTTGTTCTTAATGTCCTTAAAACAGACGAAAGAACGCGCTAAATCGTCCGTGCTAGCCTGGTGTAAAAAGGGTATCATAGGTCGCGGTGTCCTCCTCGAATACCATAGATGGCGGTTAGCAAACAATATCCCAGCTGAGATATTCAAGACGCATCCGATCCCAGTAGAACATCTCAAGGCAGTAGCAGAGTACCAGCAAACCGAGATAAAATTTGGAGATATACTTATTATCCGAGTCGGTGAGAGTTCCTCATCAAAGAGTAAACCAGGACTTGAGGCTCAATATCGCTGACTCCTGCGCAGGATATATGGAAGCGTTCAAGGCACTATCGGATGACGAGCTGGGGAGTCTTGCAAAGAGTATCCCGCACGCACTTATTGGCGTGGAACAGAGCAAGGAGACGCTCGAATGGATCTGGAACAACTTCTCCGCAGTTGCCGGAGACCACCCGTCCTTCGAGGCCCATCGTAAGCCGTGCCATCAAGTCTGCTGCAGATAGTCATGAACGCTGACAGAACGAAAACAGCGCCCCCCAAAGGAACTCTGCCTACATGAAGTTCTCTTGGCTGGATGGAGAATGCCTATTGGAGAGCTGTTCGACCTGAATGAATTAGCCCAGCAGTGCGAGAAGGAAAAGAGATGGTCCTTCTTCGTAGCCAGCGAGCCGTGTAACGTGCCAGGCGGCGTGGCAAGGTCTGTACAATTCTGCATGAGCAACCTGACGGCATCGCCTTCTGACCTCTGACATTTAGTCCTCCAAATATAATCGCCATATTCTAGGCGGAACAGTATAGTTAAACTCATGATCCTTCGCGAGCAACAGCTTCAATGCCGGACAAAATAGGCTGATTCGATGGAGATGGAGGAACTCTGATCTTTCCGCACATGATGACATTCTGTCCCATGGGAGTCCAAGTGACGTCTCTTGGACTTAACGCAGCTTTTGGTTTCCCATCATCGTCCTGTTTCGAGTCAGGACTTACGTTTACTCCGCCCCTGCCGAGATATGTAGGAGCAACAGTAACGATAATCGAGTCGATGAAATCAGAATATTCAGGGTTTAGGAGCTCGCTCAAGACGGTCCCACCTCCTTCGATCATCACACTTTGTATCCCTTCCGCAGCCAGCGCACGTAGGATGGCCTCCCAGCGTAGTCGCCAGCTCTGGTTATACTCCACGATCCGTAAATAGTCCCCTCCGTATCCCTTAAGCATCATCAGCTTCTGTGGGTGAATCTGGGCACCTGGGGAGACAACAATCCAGGGTGCCTTGCCCTTTCCTTCTACCGCAGTTCGGAGCATCCTGCATTCAGGATGGACATCCCATCTCCCAGTAGGATCGACGACGACTGGTCTCGGCTGCCACATTCTTCCAAGACCACCGAAGCCACCTGCACCCTCAAGTCTGCAGTTCAACCCAGGGTTATCAGCAAGGACGGTACCCACACCGATCAAAATTGCGTCATGGCGGGATCGAAGATAGTGTGTAAGTAGCTTTGCTTCCGGACCTGACAATACAGTCTGCATGCCAGGCATGAGGGAGACTTTGGAATCCATAGACGATGCATATGATAGTGTGACGTGAGGAAACCGACGCCTCTCATCGTGGTTTGGCAGGTAAGTCTCTAGGAAGTCTAGAGAAAATTGGGGAAAAGGTAAAGTATCCGGAGGCAAAGGTGGTTTCTGGTTCTGCTCGAATATCTCCTGAGGTGGCATTTTATCTTGAACTCCCGTCCCGTCTACTCTTACGATACCATGTCCTTGCTGATATTCATAACCGTGATGGGGTATCAGTTTGATCTCTGGGTTCTGAATCCGCCATTTGGAAGAAACATTGCGAACATCAGTGACGGTCAGGAATTTGCCTCCAGCTTCGATGAGCTTTTGTGGTTCCTCTTGGAATTTTGTGAAAATCGAGGATGGTAGATAGCCTTTGACAGCCTCTCTTCTTGCAAATTCCATGAGCCCTGAATTCCGCTTCACCTTATCGATGTAATCTAGATCGTGAGAATGTGTTCGACTGCTTCCAGGTGTTCTTGAGATAGTAACCGTTGAGTATGCCCCTTCAAACCGGACAACCTTGATTTGGAAATTGCATATTCCACCCTCCCGTATGCTCTTCTTCCTGGGTCGCTTACCCTCGGGCAAAGCTCGAGCCTGTGACCCGCGGCAGGTTGAACGGCGCAGGCGGCACATGTAATAATCCGTTGTGCAATGTCCCTCTTTGCTCGAATTCGACCTCTGTTTGACCCAGACATTATCGATAAATGGCCAATATTTCTCGAACTCCTCGAAACTAATTTCGATCGGGTCCTTGCACTCAAATAACACCTGTCTTATTCTCGCGATATTCGGCGGATTATCAAAGAGACTATAATTTGCTGGTTCATCTCGTGCGGATGTGTCGATGGTATTTTGCGACTCGCGGCTGCCGTCTTGCAGAGACGTACCGTTTTGCGACGGTTGGTCGGGCGTTATATCTTGTCGTAGTTCAGTATTCGTAGATTCTGCGGCTTTGGAGGCTTCTTTATCTTCGTCGAGCTGCATATTATCCTGGTGCGCAGAATCGCTATCGACATCGACATCCGCGTCAGAGGTTCTCGCCGAATCGCGTCTGGATGATTCCAGTCCCGTTCCATTCTGGGATGCGCCTGCGCCTGCATCTGGATTCGTTGGATTTGGTTTTGACACTGATACAGGATCCCCTTCGGGTAAGGGGTGGTCCATCTCGAAGGGAACGATTTTCAGTCCGCAGAAGGCATGTAGACAGCTGCGGTCTCGGAGAGATTACCGGTGAAGTCGTTATCTTGTAAAGTATGGTCTATACATGGTTGGACCTAGTACTGGTAAACTTATGACATGCATTTCCTCTTTCTCCAATAGACTTACGTTCTCAAAAGTACTTGTCGGTTGGGGGTTCTCGTTCTTCCAGTTGGGTCACTGCTAGAGAATCAGTGGGATGTCGGGGCGGAGGCTTAACTTGTGCTTTGGCTGCGGAACGGAGCCGCTACAGCGCACCGCCTCCCGTTCCATGGTTTAGCGAACTGGGAGACTGGTTTACTGAACGACGTTATATCTACAATTAATGCATCGTATAAAATAGAAGATGGAGATGCAACGGACAGTTTGAGATCAAAAGCACTGACTGTTCTGAATCGAGGCACAGAGATATGCAGCGCTGCTTATTTGAAGACGACTAGATTATCAAAATACTTTGGCCATAGACGTTCCACATTAATACGCCCCAATGTCTCCTCCAGCCCGAGCAAGAGTCTCGTACACCCTAGGTGGCAGCTTATATTTGATCATACCCGCAAAGACCATAAGATCCTTAGCCATCACCAACAATTCATCCGCCAAGCTCTTCCTGATTTCATTCTCGTAAGCGCCAGACTCGAGTCTTTCACGCTCATGACCAATGCAGGTGATACTCCACATAATCAAGTGGCCAACGTTGCGTGAAATTACGGCGGGGAAAGATGGGAATGCCTGGGCGGCGCTTCGAATATACTGGACAGAACCCCTAGCACGTAACGGAAGAATGTGCAGATCGTTGATGGTCTTACTCGGTTTGTTAGCTCCAGAAGAAATGGCGAGAAACAGAAGCACCAAGGGAATCAGAAATACGAGGCAGGAAACTTACATCAAGAGCTGTTGTCCATTCCCCGGCTTCTACTTCCGTCTTCGCCTGCATCATGCGAAGCAACACACCACAGGCATCACGGTTGATCTGGCGGATGCGCTGGTAATACAAAGCATTTGAGTTATAAAGACTGATCATATTCCTTGCGAGTACCACGGGATCATCCACTGTCGTAAGGCTCAGGCTGCTTCCAGGCTCAGATGGCTCTTGCTGTTGACTGTCGGGGGTCGTTCTTGGCTTCAGGGGTTGCAATTTCAAGGCAGATCCGCCGAGCTCAATAGCAACTGCATCAGATAGCGCCCTGTTAATGATCTCGATAACTTTGTCATATTCTTCGGCAAGATGGTACAGCAGCACTGCGTCCGTTGTCAAGCCCTTGTCATCCGCCACAGCTGCAGCCTGGATAGTGATCGTTTTCAGGAATGTGTCTTGATCTTCCAATCCGATAAGGCCCAGGCGTTGTTCAATGACACCCTTAATTCTAGTTCCATCCGCACGCACGTCTCCTAGTAGTTTGGCGAAATCTCGGGTTTCCAAGATGAACTCTCTCAAAGCCTCGTGGCAGACGGAGGCCTGGGACTTGCCAAGAGTGCCTGGGAGATCAGCACTTAAGCAAATGAGAGTGAAATAGTCGACAGCAGCCTCGACGTAGCCGGTGCGGAATTCCCGTGTATACTGAGTGATGAGGTAACCGAAGTTGATTTGGGGGAATTGCTTGGTGGAGAAGGACACTGTTCATAAATATCAGCAAGGCGTCAAAAGGTAGGAGAGCTTTCTTCAACTTACAGAGTTCTTCGCCAGAAGTGTAGAAATCCGACACGCGCAGAAGTCCGTAGTAGTTCAAAGCGATGGCAAAATGAACCGCACTCACTGGAGCGTATGAGCCGAGGTATGAAACGGCCTGCTCGAACATTCCTCCTAGAATCTGTAATAGGAAGAAGGTTCCATAGCCGCCAGGCCCCTCTTGTCCCTTGGTAAAGACGCGCTGCCCGATCTCCGTGATATCCGTTTGGATGTCCTCCAATCCGAAGACATCGCCCGCAGTCTCCTCAGCACGGTCATCTTCTCTCGCGAGGCAGAACTGCAACCACATCCAGTCTTCTACACCTTGCACTATACCGTCAAGCCTTCTGCGACCGAGCTCGCAGCGCCCGATGATCTTGTAACAGGCCATCCTGTAAGGATCAACCGTATTCTCAGGTGCATTGCGGGCCCTCTGCTGATACTCTCCGTTGATCTTCTGTTGAAGGTCTCTTGATAATCTTCTGTTCTGTGCATAAGTTGTCATGTATGTGACAAACTTGTGATCCAGAGACCTAAATCCAGGGTCTTGGCTAACATATTCTGCTGCTTCAGTGATGAATCCACAGCGCAACAGATAGAAGATGAGAATCCAACAGTAATCTTGGCCAACCATCTGGAGCTCAGTACCATCCGGGGCCAGATCCTTTCTCGCAGCACGGAGGCGGATATACGCTCGGATCTTGCTGATGATTGTCGGAACGCCGCCAAGTTGCGCTTCGCGAGGATTTTTCGCAATCATATTCTCAATTTCGCTGTAAAACAGCTTCTCCAGGAAGGTTCTCGATCCCTCGATGATCCTCCGCCTGAGACTCATCGCGCCCCGCGAACTTGGGCTTTCATTCAGATAATCCTCAGAGAACTGTCGCTCCTTAATAGCACCTGGATCTGAAGGGTTATCGATGCTTGCATCCTCCTTGGTAATCGCTATGAGCGCGCGATATGCGTCATACAGTTGCCGGGGAACCTGGAATAGTCAGTCGGCCATTTCCTTGGGATCTTGAAGAAAGACCTACATCACCGCCAGCATGTTCCTCAACTTGTGCAAACTCATGGAGTACGGGGAAAGCCTTGTGCTGAAGTCGAGCAGAATTCAGCCGTTGCACCTTGTCTGCAAAGTATCCCATCTTTTCTCGTACGAAGCCAGTATCTGGCGCCTGGATACCCATGCCTTCGCCGCGCTCTCCTTGCTCCCCGAACAATTGAGACCTGCCTAGTCCATTTCCAGGAGATCCAATGACGGATTTATCTAGACCTGATCGTCCAAAGACGCTTCTTCTGCCAGCCCCAATCGATTCACGAGCAGGGGTACCTGGTTGCTTGGCCTGTTTCAGGGACCGGCCAAATGCACCTCTCGCTGTTGCTCCAAAGCTCTCCGCGCGTATGTCATGCTTCTGAGCTAGTCCGAAGTGCTCAAAGACCTTTCGACGCTGTTCATCCCAATTTAGATTGACCTTTTCTTCCAAGAAAGCATCGAAGTCACGGTGCACACGAGCCAGACTCTCCGCGATCATTGCCTGTCGGCCGCGTTGCTGAATCCCTCTGAGGAATTTCTCGTTGTCAGGGTCAAATACATCTGGCTGCTTAAAAGGACTGGACGCAGCTGCTTGGGTGTCGAGGGACTTGAGATCACGCATAGCACGTCCGGGGGAGATGCCAGAGGCCGCAAGAAGAAAGTGACTGGGACACGAGAAATATTTAGAATGCATCTCAATACAAACAACAGGCGATAGATCTACTCACGCTTTGGTATCAACACCCCTTTGCTGGTCGCTTTTCACTCCACCAGAGCCAAGCTCTCTGGCCTTTCTCCTAATGTCGTCGAGTCCCAATTGCAAGCTCGGGATCTCTCCAAGACCATCATGTTGCCCAGTCGTAGATAGGGGTCGCTTCTTTCCCCGCTCCAAGAGACTATTGAAGAAGGCAGGCTGTGTCGTCTGAGTTGAAGACGGACCCCCAGCGCCTTGCTGAGTTTGTCCAAGAAACTGCGACTGTCCGGCTTGCTGTTGTTGTGGCTGAGATCCGAAAGCAGAGAACCCGGATATAGGCTGACCAGCCGTCGCGGCCGGTTTGCTAAAGGCACTTGTGGAATTATTGGGCGAGAAAATGCTGGCCGACTGCTGTGTCGTCGAGGCTCCAAGGCCCCCGCCTCCGAATAGAGAGGACATCGTCGATTCCACCACACAGCTGCTTTGAGAGCTAGGAGGTGGAAGAAGAGATTGAAGACTTGTAGTGCCCGTCAGCAGGTCGCGCCAATAAAATTGGCGGTGTTAACCGCAATACTTTTAAGGATCTAGAGAATCGCGTAGGATAGCTAATGTGGATCCTTGTTGAAAGACAGAAAAAGTCAGTCAAGACTGGCAAGACAACACACAGACAAAGAGAATTTGCCTACCTCTATTCTGATGATCTGCTCCAAGACAACTAACGACTTGCAGACATCCCTAGCAGGCAATTCATTGTGTTTGGCACAGCTTGGGAAACCGATTCAACATGATTGTTTTGCTGTGTTTGCCGGATGAACTATATTCCGAGTATCATTTAGTGTAAAGCGAGGCCGCGGTAACATAGCATGTGAGTTAACTATTTCTGAGCATTCGACAAACACTAATATCTTCCAGTTCTGGGGGACAATCCTCGAGGTTCGGAATTCAAACGATGCCGGCTTTCCAGTCTAAAACCTTTCGTCGTGCGACGACTGCGTCGTCTTCTCTGGGTGAACGCCTTGGTGCTCTCTACCGGTCTAAATTGACCAGACACCCATTTATTCTTTTTGGTCTGCCGTTTATCTCGGTCATAGTTGCAGCGTCATTTGCTCTCACTCCGGCAACCGCATTGAGATATGAGCGACACGACCGAAAAGTCCATCAATTAAGCCAAGAGGAAGCCATGGAGCTCGGACTAAAGGGCCCAGGCGGCGAAGAAGGAATCAAGCGGAACCCACGGCGGAGAATTGTTGGCAGTGAAAGAGAAGAATACTATGTAAGATACTGGAGGATCTGAGTCTACATGCCGGCGTTGATAGAGTTCAAAGAGCTGACAAGTCTATTTCCTACAGAGGCTGATGGCCAAGGACCTGGACGATTGGGAGCAGAAACGAGTTCAGAGATTCAAGGGTGAACCGGACGGGAGACTCTGAACGTCAATCTTGCTTTAGTGTTCTTTCATCCGTCTTATGAGAGCACGATTCTCTTTTGTTCCAGATTACTACCTAGATCAACGACCTGGCGAACCCTTCGAGGATGGGTTCATTCCCGCGTTATCCTTGTGAAGCGGTATGTACGATATCGAATGATTACATTGGCACGACCTTTAAGAGCCAACACCACGACACAGTTTGAGTTTCGGTTCGACGGTGATAGCGTTCACCGGTGTATTATATTGATCATCTGGCTGGGCTGAGGTTCAGCACTCGGGGGGGAGGTCGTTTCACAAGGCTCGGCGGGGAAGCACAGCAGGCGCTGTCAGTTTGAGGCCCCTCATGGACTTCGGTATACTCCATGCACATACAGGGGTCTGCTGTGACTCGGCAAGAAGGCTCCTTTGTTATTCAGTACATTCTCCGGTTGATATCATTCTCCACCCACTGAAAAGGATGCCCTTAGCGTCATAGGCCTATTTATAATAGGAATATCTACACCGTATCTAGTTATGAATCATTTTCTCTCATGGCACTGGGATTGAATGATCTCCGGGATCTCCGGGTCCTTTCTTATTAAGTAGGACCACATTAACCGGACTTCAGGCGTTGTTAAACCCTGTCTTTCTTGCCCTCTGAGTATATTCTACACCCCCAATTTTTATTTATGAAGACTGTACTTGACGATCCCCAAGTCAGTTATGAATTATTATAGAAACATACTGCACTGTATAGATCTAGCATGAAATGCGATGTCGCCACCGTGCGGGTGGAAAAGCGGCCATGGCAATACAGGATAGGTATTGTTGCGAGACCAACCCCTGTACCACACACAGAAATTCTTGAGAGTAATAATACTATAATGCATCGGCAGAAATCTGCGACTTTGCTCAGCTTCTAGCTCTCTGATTGGGGCTCGTCTCAGAATGATCGATTATTGCCCCATTGTTGCGTTTTGTTCACGGGGTCTTTCTCAAACTTGGGGTCCCACTGAAGTATACTCGAGTGGAACGGCGCTCATTTCTTGTCTTATCTCGAAATCAGAAAAAAAGCATCACATTATCTCATCTGTTTCACAAATTACCTCACGTTCCTACTCTTTCGAACACTATACGCGAATCGGAACCAATTCCCTCTGCATACAGACACATCTATAGGTTTGAGAGTCTTGTCTACCTGGTATTATTTAGGCCATACTGATTGAGAACAATACCTTGTCCTCTTCGCTTCGTTTCTCGGTGACCGGAAGCTTCTCCAACGATGCGGGTAGAGGAGAAGGCAAAAAACAGAAAAAGGAATCGATCGATCTATCTATCTCCGTATCTATCTTAAAACCTGACGTGCGGTCACAAAAAATGCCCCCACCATGGGAGTGCGGCACGGACCCGAGTCGCATGGTTGACTGCACTCCTAGTGCTATTATTACTTAGTACTTTTTCTGAGACTTTACTAGTACTCGAGGTGAGTGCGTCGTCTTGTCCAGGCCTTGTCTGTGATCTCCTCCACTTAACCCTAATCCGCCTCTGTTCTTCCCCTTCTCCTGCTATGATGATCCTGGTTTCCCCTATGGCTCCTTGGATGGAAGTAGAGGCAGCACAGGCCCGATCAACGTCATCGTCGTGAAAATCCGTCTTTCTGGTTGCCACGGCTGCCTGCTCCAACCCTCGAGGAGAAAGCTGATCAGATGAGAGTATACTGAGTATTCATCAGGGTTCGCCACCGGTGCTGGTTCCTGGGTTCCAGAACATCGGCCGCACGGGGGTTTTTTAGCACGCACCAGCAACGCCAATATTTTTTCTCTCGCTCCAGACCCCTTCGGGCGCCCACTTGAAGTCTTGGAATTAGCGCTAACGGACTCCCATCACGTCATCTCCAGTTTTCTTTTTTGCAGGCGCATTTTTGTGGTGGACCGGTGATATCAGTCCGCTCCACTCGTCGCGGAGCCAGTGAAAAGGTCTCATACCCAGCATTGTCGGCTTCAACAGTTGTTCTTCCCGCCTTCAACCTCATCCACTTCCCTCTGCTCCCGTTTCTTGGTTCGGTCCCCACCGCTGCCTGATTGTAGAACCCCGGAAATCGCCTGCACTGCCGGGAGATCTGGCGACTCATCGTCCATTCCTCTACTCGCCTACATTCCTCTCTCCTCTCCCGACTCCTGGGCCGCACACTTTCGTTTCCGTCTGGTCCTGGAGGTCGTCCGACTGCCTGACGTACTGGCGAGCGGCGTCATCACGAGATTTTTATTATTTGCTGATTCAACTGCAGGTGATTGCCGCGCTGCCTGGATAACACGGGAGAGAGTCTCGATCTTAAAAGACAGGAAACGTTACGCTACTTCTTGACCTTGCGGAAAGTCCAAAATGGCCCGGTCGTTCGTTTCCTATCTTAACGCGGAGGTTCGACTATAGAGGACGCAGCGTATCCGCGCTGTCAGATACACAAACATGTCGTCAGTTACAACAACTTCCAGACCGTCACCTTCGTCACCCTGGAGCCCGGGGTCCCAGGCGCATCCGCATACGAATGTCTCGACAACACCAGGAGGTCTCCCAGCGCGAACACCTGGAGCTGGTGTACCTTTACCTTCACCTTTCCTGAGTGCTAATCTCCGCTCCCCGCAACAAGTTCCCGGCCCCAGGACGACGAGTCCAAACTATTTCTGCATTGAGGTTGAAAATACGAGCAATCCACCGGACTCGAATCCTGGCCCGTATACCAAGAGGAGCTGGGAAGCTTTCCTACAACCGTCGTCGATCCCTACCCCTCGGCTCCAGATGACCGCTTCCAATCCGGCCTTGGGAGACTATCTCGGTTCTAAAAAGCTCGAACTCAAGCCCCTCAACGGACGAGGCAAGGATGAGACGGGTCCTGTTGCTGACAAAACTCGCTGCTGGGAATCTCAGCAAGGCAATGATTATTTTGGATCAGCGCAGAGTCCTCAGCTCCCTGTTGAGACTGCCAATCAGGACCAAATGCATATCAATCCAGATCAGCCCGTGGAGTTTAACAATACCGGGGAGAATGGCCACATGTTTTCCAAGGCACCAAATTTCTTTCAATTGGGGGCGCTGTCCACGAGTGTCCCGTCGCCGTCCTACACGCACCCTACCTCTCCACAGATGCCTCAGAGAGCTCAGCAAGGTCCAAGTCTCCCTGATCCTTCGATGTGTGGCGCCCGCTCCATCTCAGAGTCCGGATTTCGGGTTACTAAACGCGCGGAGACGCTACCGGCCTCATTCGACTACGGAAAGACTTGTCTTGTTTCACTAGAGCGATGCGCAGAGATACTATCTCAACCCGATGACACATTACTACTCGATGTACGACCGTATCCTCACTTTGCACAGGGACATATAAAAGGGTCTCTTAACTTATGTATTCCTACCACACTACTCAAACGGCCTTCATTCAATACTCGAAAACTTGAAGATACGTTCACAGATGAGAGCCAGAGATCTAAATTTGCGAAATGGAAGGATTCTTCTCGCATCATCGTCTATGATGCCAACACATCCAAGATGCAGGACGCTGGCCCGCTATTAAACGTTTTGAGGAAATTCAGCGCTGATGGGTGGGCTGGTGAAGCTCTGATCCTCTGTGGTGGCTTTGCCGCCTTTTCAACTCGTTTCCCGAATCTTGTCGAAACTCAGCGGAGGCAGAAGCCTGGCACATTAGCTGACAAGCCGCTTTCAATGAACCTCAGTCTACCTTCAATTGCGCCTGTTGTCGGGGGTTGTGCTATCCCCGAATCGTCTTCTGCTGCTAATCCATTCTTCGGAAACATTCGCCAGAACATGGACCTCGTAGGCGGCGTTGGGCAGATGGCTGTCAAGTTTCCGGAGGGGCTGACGGAATCCAAGAGGAATAAACTCCCCTCCTGGCTCCGTGACGCGTCGGACGCTAAGGATCAGGGGCACGCTGTCTCCGAGAGATTCCTAGACATTGAAAAAAGGGAGCTACATCGCATGCGGGAGGCTCTTTCTTCCAAGGTCTCATATGGGCCGGCTCTGGATTTACCCACTGAAGGTTTCCGCGTGGCTGGGATAGAGAAGGGATCAAAGAACAGATACAATGACATCTATCCTTTCGACCATTCGAGAGTCCGGCTGCAAAATGTTCCGTTGGGAGGATGTGATTATGTGAACGCTAATCATATCAAGGCCGAGTATACCAATAAGAAGTATATTGCCACACAGGCTCCAGTACCCGACACGTTCAATGTAAGTTGCAGGTTCCCTTCCCTCAACCCCATCTACCCTATTTCTGACAGGATGGTAGGATTTCTGGCGTGTGGTCTGGGAACAGGATGTGAGGGTCATCGTTGCTCTTACTGCGGAAGTTGAAAGAGGACAGGTGAAGTGTCATCCCTACTGGCACTCTGGGGACTATGGGCCTCTGAAACTCAAGACTCTTGCTGAAAAACGCATATCCATGGACTCTGAAAGTATTCAGCAGGATGCTTCGTATATGGCTTCCACCATAAACGATCAGAAGACAACCGATTATATTAGTTGCGGCCAGAGTTCAAGGGCGGTAGAAGCCCTCGAGTCTGCTGGAAAAGACCCTTACATCGTTGTGCGGCATTTCACACTGTCGCATTCTGCTTTTCCTTTCCAGCCACTCCGAGAAATCACGCAGCTGCAATACCCGTACTGGCCGGATTTCGGGACAACGTCCCAACCGGCCCATCTCCTGAAACTTATTGAACGATGCAACAAAATCACGCGATCTGCTGTTAACAATACTGGTCCTCCGGACGCAGAGCCGGCTGGCCGCCGCCCTGTACTGGTGCATTGCAGTGCCGGTTGCGGACGGACAGGGACCTTCTGCACTGTTGACAGTGTGTTAGATATGCTGAAGCGCCAGCGAGCCAAAAGCAAAACACCGCATGGTGCGGAGCAACCTACCCCTGGTGGCAACCGATGGATCTATAATGATGACGTAGATCTGGTTGCCAAAACAGTGGAGGATTTCCGAACTCAGAGACCAAGCATGGTCCAGAATCTGAGTCAGTTCGTACTTTGCTACGAGAGCATCTTGGAATGGTTCGTCTCGCAAATGGGCGACGATGATGGCGGCTCCTCGGATCAAATGGACGTGGGGAGGAGTTAACAGGGATGATTTGTTGTATACCCCATTATTTGTAAAGCAGTATAAAGAATGGTGCTGGCGCATAGGGACACAGACCCTCATGGCGTGTATTAATTGCTATTCAAAGTGTTCTGTATTCTTCCGAAGTGCTTTCCTTCCATGATTGCTTTTTTTCCGTCTTGTGTAGGATCTGAGTAAGCCTGTCCGTCCCCGATGTATATCTTGACATATTTAGAGGTACTAAAGGAGCCTAGCCTTCTATAGAGCAGAGGGTGGTGGGTGTTGTTATAGCTCATAACTGCTTGGTAGTTTTCGCTAGGCACTTCGATACGATTTAGGGGACCGCGGGCCTTCCACAGAAAGCAGCTCGTCCAGGGTTTCCCTTGTGGATGGATGGTATGGGCATCATGGACAATTTTACAAAGAAAGCGCCTGAGACGTTCTTTTTTTTCCCCCAGGTCAATATTGTGCATTAGGCCACATTGGCTGTCATTATTGCCTAGGCCATTAGGCAGGCGCCCAGACCCGCTGCCAATGGTGAGGTTCATCTCCGTGCCAGGACCACATCAAGTTTGACCACCCTCAGCCCTCCAGCTAGCTATCTATATGTTCCAGGTCTTTCAACACATGTTTCTGCCTAGAATTGATGCTTTCATTTATTGTGTCATAGGCTACAGTAGGTCCAGTGCAGTTACTCTGATATGTTAGTCAGCGGGGTCCGCTTTAACAGGAACCTGGCGATATGTAAACAATTGTGACTGTTGCCGCCCACTTCACAGCTGCTCTTATCCCAGAAACGTGACGTCGACTGCTCCTCAAGGTTCCTATCACTTTCTGCATCTCCTCACATCCCTCTTATTCATCTATGTCAAGAATAACACAAGTTAGCAGCAGACAATGCTTCTTGATCTTCCTGTAGAGCTGATCCAGCTTGTTTTCTACTATGCCGATACCCCAAGCTACTTGCAAACAGCTTATGCCTGCCACACTCTGTTTGAGGTTGCCAGAGGCTGCCGTGAGGTTGTTCTGCACCATCTGGAACAGACCACAGGCTCGAATGGTGGATTTGATGCTCTCGAGACGAAGGATCTCTTTCTCTTGCTTCGCAAGCGTGCATCAAAGCTACTATATGGAGCAGAATTCCGAGCCAGTCGTACGCTCCATATTGCTGAAGGAAGAGTCATCGATCCTCGGTCCTCGTCAATAGCAACTTCTGGCATCCTAAATGCGGCGCTGGTCTTCAAAGGTGAGGGGATAGTCCATACCTATGCCGCCAACAATGGATTACTCTTCCCGAGAGGACCCTTGCGACCACCCTATGATCAGCCAGGAAGCATTGAAGTCCTCAAGACCGCTTTTGGAGGATATGGAAGCGTCTCTCTCCTCCACCGGTTTACTCCTGAAACTGCCCAGGACGAGGATGAATTGCAACACCCTTTTGTCAGACAGGCTATGCAGTCACCGCCAGAGCGTGAGATATATCTTGCACTCTACGCGAATGACTCTCCCAACGATCATGTCACGGTGTATGTCTTACCGGACCGTGCTGAATATGAGCCTCTGGCACTAGCCGTGGCCGACAAGTACAAGTTTGCAATCTCCTGGCAACATCATCAAAACAGCGACCTGCATGAAGTTGTGCTCTATACAGGCTTGCCAGATCCGCAAGAGGAAGAATCCTCAGTTACCTGTTTGTGACCCGAAAACAAAATCGATACTCGCCGATGCTAACGTTGTCTAGGCCTTAGATACATGTCGAGCGTAATTGTGGACGAAGATGGTCACGCAAGGCACACGGGCGGTCACATAGAGGAATGGACGCCTGTAAGCAATATGACTTTCAACGACCAAGACAGCCAATTACTCTATTATCATGGAGGGGGCACTCTTTACGATGCGTACCAAAGCCTCGAAGCCGGGAATCCTCCAACGGTATCGCGATTGCACCGAAATTATTGCCGCGTTCCATTCCGCGAGGGGTTGATGCTCACGTTCTCGATTGGAATCCCTTTTTTTGCTACCCATAAGACGTATGATCTAGGTGCGGACCGTTCGGTATGCCATTGGAAGTATCTTTCGTTCGGACTAGGGAAACATCGGCAAAGGCCGTGGACTGTCGCCTGTATTCTGATGTCCGAGGCCCGCTGCCGTGCCAGCAACTGTGGCCATATCGTGAACCTCGATCGTGGACGACGTCTCAATGAGTGGAAGGTGGTTGCACGGCTGCGGTCCTATCCAGAAGAGTCTACGAACTCTGTTGGTCGTATCGTGGCGGCCTCCCCGAAAGGGACACGGTTGGCAGTTGCTAACTGGAATGCCATCTACATCTGGGCCCTCGAGCCCGAGGAGCTGATCGAGGGAAATACGAATGGGTTCTACCCTCCTTCATGGCACTTGACGGATTCAGGAATCGTCGACGTGGAGCCGATTGTGCTCCAGCTGGATGCCGTCTGCTTTAAACTGTGCTTTACGACGCGAGAGGACGAGCTGCTGGCAGTGACGGATCGGGGACTGATGTACTGGGACATTGGACCACATGGGACGGGGGCCAGGATGACGCGGAGTCTCGATCTGGATGGACGCGGTGGGACGTGGATACAAAGTGACCGGCTTTGATCTACGGCTGTGGACTTGACATGTACAGCCGGCATAATCCTGTCTCCGAATTGGATCAGGGCGTCTGGAGTTGAGTGGTCACGCTTTTTTCTTTTCTTTTCATTTTGTTCGGTGGTGGGATGTTCATATTACATTTCTAGCGTGCAGCTCATCTGCGGCTTCATATGCCTGGCATTTTCGCCCTTCTATGTATGTATGGAGTTTGGTCACTATTATTCCGACAAAACCTTGCTCTGTCTGTCCCTATGGCCGTAATATCTGCCCCGGACGGCATGGCGCTGTGAGCAAGCATAGAACGGGAAGAGCTTAAATATCAAAAGGACGTCCCATGTAGGATACGGCCTCGCCACAGGGACAGACCGAACCACCCCAATCAGCAGTTTTTTTTCATATACGCCTGATGCGTCTATCAATAACATTGCAGTCCGCCGCAGGTAAATATGAATTACGATTGCTGTCTCTCCGGCTCGGCACTTCCAGACATGGCGAGGAAGGTGATGATGATGAAAACCCACCAATACCTAGCAACCACCGAGATCAGTTTCCCACCAACTCCCTCAAAAGACAAAAAGAAACAAAAGGGAAAAGACTCACTTCTGGAAGAAGGTCTTCTCAACCACCTCCTCGGGCCCTCTTCCATCGGGACTCACAACCACCGGCCTGTTCAAGGCCGGACGGGGAAGGGCATCCACCCGGAGGATCTCGACCTGTTCCGACGCCTTCGGAGCGAGATTCCATCGCGACGATGACAGAGCGACCTGATAGCAGTCATCGTGTGCATCGAGCAGCAGCTGGAAAACGGGCGTGTCCTCCGCGGCAGCGAGAGCTGATCGCGACACGAGGCTCCCGACCCATTGCTTCGAGTCGGTCGGGGTGGAGGTGAAGAAGCCGATCCGGACTAGATCCTCCTCCTCCTCCTCCTTCTTCGTGGTGGAAGTGCTCAGGTCCTTGGGTGGGGTATACTCGAGCAGCTTCGACTGGCTCGTTGTCGGATCATATGTGAGACGGGCGAGGAGCGCTGGCTGCGGCGCTGCGACGGGCCAGTAGAAGATCTCGGAGGGGAGATTCGTCGAGGCGACGACGGCCGTGAGGAGGGAGAGACAGAGACAGAAAATTGATAAGGGAGTCATGTTGCGGGTGTCATGTCATGTTCTATTATTTGAGCATTATCACGTAGCTACTGCTGTAGTTACTTAGTCGTCCGTCGGGGAAGTTGGCGGTAATTATGATACGTATATTTACGGTATTGAATACGGATGACTAATAAAACCCCGCAAGTGGCCCGAGCGTCTTAAAGGAGTCCCCGCAAAAGGCGGAGGAATAATAAATAATAATCATAATAATAAGTAATAGTTAGTTACTTAATCATGATAGAGAATAAATAAAATTCAATCATTATAAGACTAACTTATAAATCATAAATCATGAATAAGAAGAATGATCAGAGGAGCATTCACAAGCTGTTAGTCCTCTCCATCCCGGACTTTCTCTCCGAACAACAATCAAAAAAGAAACAACAAAAAGGAAACGCCCCCAACCTGAGTAGGAAAGCCGGAGATGACACTATCAGACGCCCCCGGACCACAGCAGGCCGACTTGAGTTGGGATCATCTGCGTGGGAATGGTTAATTTAATTCTTCCTGGTGTCTCCCCACCGTTTCCGGTCAGCAGGATCCTTTCTCGTCCACTGCACTGCTCTCAGACAGAGTATTCATTTACATTTTGACTACTCTGTTCAACGGTTGCACGGCTCTTCTCTTATCTTTGCGACATACAAGGCTGCCCAGATCACCATCGTGGAAGACCAATTGATCCTCGCAATCGAGTCAGCTGGTTGCACGGGCGTAACAGTATCTTCCCGAGACGTCAACTCCAACCTCTCACAAACAGTCGTGCATTCCGAACAGTCCGTAGACGTCTCAGTGGGCGCTGAAGCAACTCACAGAGGACAGATCGGACGCAATTGCAATTCAAAAGGAGAGAGAAACCATGGCGTCCTCTTCGCTCCCTTATCGCCGTCAGTCCTCCCGCTCCATGTCGAGGCAGGCATCCAGAGATCCTCGCGATGAGATCCAGGTCCAGATGGATTACTACATTGGTATCGACGTGGGAACGGGCAGTGCCCGTGCCTGTATCGTTGACAACAAGGGTGATATCGTCGGTTTGGCCTCCGAGAACATTGGCCTCTGGCAACCGCAGACGGGCTACTATGTACGTTCTTATTCTCCCCTCTAAGCAGGACGAGTGGTGAGCTCCCTCACGCCTCGAACCCGATAGGGGTTGGCTACTATGGTATATACACCACCCATCGCAGGATCACGGATATTGACACGCCGGGTCACCTTGTCCAGGAACAATCCACGACAGATATCTGGCGATGCATCTGTATCTCCGTGCAGCGTGCCATCAGTCAGCACAACATCAACCCATCCTACATTCGCGGGATTGGCTTCGACGCCACTTGTTCGTTGGCCGTCTTCGCCAACGACAGCAATGAACCCGTCTCGGTGACCGGTCCCAACTTCGATTCGGACCGCAACGTCATTCTGTGGTTGGACCATCGTCCCGTCGATGAGACTGAGAAGATCAATGCGACGAACCACAATTTGCTCCGCTACGTCGGGGGCAAGATGTCGATCGAGATGGAGATCCCCAAGGTCCTGTGGCTGAAGAACCACATGCCCAAGGAGCTCTTCGACCGCTGCAAGTTCTACGATCTGGCGGATGCCCTCACCCACATTGCCACGGGCACCGAGAAGCGGAGCTTCTGCAGTGTCGTCTGCAAGCAAGGTTATGTGCCCGTCGGAGTCGACGGCAGTGTCAAGGGCTGGCAGGAGGATTTCCTTCGAGAGATCGGATTGGAGGACCTGGTGGAGGATGATTTCAAGCGCTTGGGAGGAGTCAACGGGGTGGTGAGCCTATTTCCTTACTTTCTTTTTTTTTTTTTTTTTTT
>JAPVCG010000047.1:147054-283992 GCA_029606305.1 Paecilomyces fulvus
GTGCGAGAAGGCCGCCAACGATCTCGGCCTGCCGACAGGTATCGCCATTGGAAGTGGTGTTATCGATGCCTACGCCGGATGGATTGGGACCGTCGGCGCCAAGGTCAACCTGGGTTCCGAACAGCTCGCCGCGGATGTCGCCAAAAACGACCGCACGCAAGCCTTCGGCCGTCTGGCTGCCGTTGCAGGCACGTCGACATGCCATCTGGCCATGTCCCCGAACCCGGTCTTCGTGCCTGGAGTCTGGGGTCCTTACAAGGACACGATCATTCCCGGCTACTGGATGGCCGAGGGTGGACAGTCCGCCACGGGTGAACTCTTGAAGCACGTTATCGAGACCCATCCGGCGTTCAACCAGGCCATCTCGATCGCGGAATCATATCACACGAATATCTACGAGTATCTGAACGAGCATCTGAAGGAGATGGTGAACGAGCAGAACGCCCCTAGCGTCTCATATCTAGGCCGGCATCTCTTCTTCTACGGTGATCTATGGGGTAACCGTTCCCCCATCGCGGACTCGCATATGGCGGGTTCTATTGTTGGTCTGACAGCCGACAAGACCATCGATGGACTCGCGTTGTACTACTATGCGACGCTCGAGTTCATCGCTCTGCAGACGAAGCAGATCATCGAGACGATGAACCAGGCCGGCCACGCCCTCACCTCGATCTTCATGTCCGGATCTCAGTGCCAGAATGACATCCTGGTCAACCTGATTGCCTCTGCCTGTGAGATGCCCGTCCTGATCCCCCGTTACGTCCACGCCGCCGTGTGCCACGGTGCCGCCATGCTCGGTGCCAAAGCGGCCAGCGCGGACCCCGAGGGCAGGACGGAAGATCTGTGGTCGATCATGGACCGGATGAGCAAGCCGGGTAAGAGGGTCGATCCCACCCAGGATGAGCACGAGAAGGCACTGCTGAAGGTTAAGTACGAGGTGTTCTTGGAGCAGTGCCACCGGCAGCGAGAATTCCGGAGCAAGGTAGATGCAGCGGTCAGCGATTGGAAATAAATACGTCCAGAAGCGTCATAGTCATTGCTGCGGATTATAATATAATGTATCATGGTGGCCGATAGCCAACAGTCACATAGAATCGGGAAAAAGTTATCTCGAGCGTACCTCATTTGCAATTGGACAGTTATGTAGGTCCTTGTCTTTTCGAGTGATCATACGCAACAAGCACTATCTACTAATGCTCTCTCATAATTACAAAATTACACTGACATTTCATTTCAAATGTATTTCTCAATAGTGTAAACAACGAGAATATGCTCTCTTCACACACCTAGTCGATATTGCCAATAAGAACACGCAATCATAACAATAAGACTATATTTCAGTTGCAAAAAGGCAATAGCAATAGCAATGGCGATAGCGATGTGAAATATGACAAAAACGCCGGGGCTGGAAATAGACAGACAGCCCGAGCAATGCAGGAATAAGGCACAAGGACGAGATTGTGTGAAACAAGGTCAATTCAAATGCATAAGATTGATAAATCACACGGATGGGTAGGTGATGGACCAAGGGTTTGGGTAGGTAGGTAGGATGGTCCTTGATACATGTGGAGATCGTTTCACAGATCGGTTTTGGGTTCAGGTGGATCAGACATGGGAGCGGTATTGTAGAGAGACATCAGTAGGCAGGCCCGCCGGCGCCCCTTCCTAGGGTACGAAAGGTCTCACATTGACCCTGGTCCAGAGCCAGAGTGTTGAATTGATCGATTTCCATCGTCTCCATGGTGTTATACCCGGATAGATAGAAGCCGATCACGACGGTGAGATAGGTGAGGACGAGGATGGAGCCTTTGAAGTAGTTGCTCTTACCCTCGCCGTATACGTATGACAGAAGGAAGACACAGAGGATGACTGTGACCATGTCCCATTGCGGGAAGATCAGACTGGGTGGATGATTAGTATGAGGACGTCATGAATAGAGAGAAGGCAATTCTTTTTCTTACTTGAATGAATGGCTGAGAAGCTCGGACGGCTCAACGAATTGGCTGTGCACGGCGCTGAAGAGGACAAGCGCGGGAATCTGCAAGAGACACACTTGCAGAGCATACGCAGAGCCGATCTCCATGGACAAGGCAATGTTCCCGTTCATTGCGAAGGAAATGGCGTTCTGGAATCCCGGTACATGTCAGCTTGCGGAATCGAATAATCTTCACAGGTTTGGATGCATACCAAGAACTCAGTGGTGTTCGGCACTAGCGCGAACAGAGTGATACCAAGGAACTTTTCGTCGATATCGATACTCTGCAAGACCACGTCCACAGTACGGACAAGCATCTCAGCTACGATGGCGTACAGGACTGTGGCGACTAGCAAAATAATGGAGCTCTTGGACTTGCTCCAGTTCGGAGCATCATGTCCACCGCTGGTCTGACCATGGTCAAAAGCGATGCCCGTATCTTCATGATCTTCAGCACCAGTTGCTGGACGCTCATGACCATGCTTGGGACCTTTGTGCGGTATCACGGATGGCTTGCGAGTCCGGGCGGCATCACGGGCTGCGACCGTTGCAGCAGTTGCGGCGACTTCAGCCACTTGGCGTGCGAGACGTTCGTTTTCTTCGTCAGAAAGACCACGGATGTTCAGTCCCGAATGGCCCTCCCCGTCATCGTCTCCCCTGGGAGGCACAACGTGTGGGGTTACTGTAGTGGTATCACTCTGTGTCCAGCTACCTTCCAGGTTGCTGTCTGATAGACCAACCTGTCTCAAAGATTGACCCAGGATACGCTTGTATAAATGAGAGTCTCTGATAGAATTCTTATGCACATTGCTGCTGCTGCTGCTGCTGGTTGGGTGTGGTCCATTGGCGGGGTCGCTATGTCGACTATCGTACGGCGAGTGCTCGATGGCTGGATGAGTTGCCTTCTTTTCATCGGTTTCTGTAGCCCAAATGAGAGCGGCATGAGTTCGGAGAGTAAACCAAAGGCCGATGATGTATGACAAGAAGAGAAATACTGCCGAAAACCAGGAATAAGGCTGGACGGCCTGGAGAAAGAACTTATCCTTGATGGCTGGCGTCTGAGAAAAGTAACAGCGGCGGCAGTCTCTCTCCCTGAAACCTGGGCTCACGCAGGATCGACAATTGAGCTCGTGCTAGAAAAGAAGATCTTCTGTCAGTACTGTTCGAATCAATCTCAGAATGATTTTTCACTTACACTGCCGTAAATTTGGTAGAACAGCGTGGGCCCGAACGCGGCAATGACTGCGAATAGCAGCATGGTCGAGGTAACTCCGGCAGATTTGACATTAAATCTTTGAGTCTTGCGCTTGATAGCTCCGAAGCACATCGATAACCCTGGAAGAAACAGGATACCGGCGAAGATGCTACCGATGATGCTGCCCTCGACAAGCTGAGCTTTGCCTTCACTCAGAGCAACACAGTATAGATAGACCTCAACAATGGTCGAGAAGAAAGCATTGATAGCGGCACCAAGACCCATGGACGACTGGGCTGAGATGGACGCCACCGCCTGTCCTATGAAATATGCAAGAGGTATGATCGAGATGAGTGCAAGCGTGAATATCAGACCGGGGTGAGTCAACCACGTCTCGATGCCGAGAGTTACACTCAGAACCCAGTAATCGACAATGACGAATAGTACCACTCCAAGAAGATTTATGAAGAAGATATTAGTTCCATCCACAGTGTATTTCCAATACCGGGTACCTGCAGCACGGTACGTGCATAGTAGAATCGAAGACGACGGACTCGGTGGCGACCTCGTATATGACGTATCAGAGTGAAAAGATAGTGCTAAGGGATGTCGACGAAGATGCTCGAATAGGATGAGCATCACACGGCCCATAGGAATCCAGAAGACCAGCATCCAACATACAAGGGAGACGAAAAGCATCAGCGGACCAACGAGAAAATAGTAGAACGTGAAGAATACAACACGACCCAACGTCCACTCCCCGCGGCCGAACAAACGGCGCTTTGAATGGGATGAGTTTCGCTCGCGATGCTCGCCTCTCCTTGGCCGCCCTAGAAGACTGTCGTGTTCACTGGCGGCGGAGTCGATACTGTTTCTACGACGGCCGATGAGGGATCGGTTGCTATGCGGGCCAAAGAAGAGCCGGCCATGTTCGATATCGCCGCTCTGCCATTGCTCGTATTCGCTGATGCTGCGCCCTTCACCTTCGTCTTCTTCCGCATAGTTCTCATCGGCGTCCAGGCGCACAAATGATCCAAAGGGATAGAATAGGTATCGCGAAAGTCCCAGAAATACCCTTCCGTAAGCCACCGCGCTGGGAGAGAAGGCGAACAGGAAACAGGCGGCAGCACCTATGAATGCAGCAATGGCAAGCCACCATCCAAAGAATAATGTCCACAGTAAGTTGACCATAAACAGGACATTGTGAACGCGACCTCCTGGTGATGAATGAATATCACCCTCTGCGGTCTTTTCCACGGACCGACTCTTCTTGTAAAGCGCGGGTTTCCATATCCTGATACCGAATGGGTGAGTTTCATTGATGGCATTCTGGCGATCTTTCAATGTAAAGCTCTCGGCATCGCTGGTATCGCCATCTTCCCGATGATCTTCCTCTGGTCCTCGTGAGGATGACTGTCCTCCAGAAGCATCCACATTAAGGTCGTCTAATCCTGTCTCCTCTTCGATATTCTTGCTGGACTCATGTCGCACCAGCCCACTGGGTTGCGTACTCCCTCTGCGCCTAATAGTGGAGCTCTTCTTTCCCAAGGGATGTATCCTCGGTGAGGATTCGGGGATCGCTGCCTGCTGCAGCGCATTATCCCATTCGACTTCCGCGACATCATCGTCTGTTGAGAATTCCTGTCCTCGGTGAGGTGCTTGTTTTTTGGACGACATCCGACGTAAGGCACTGGGTTTTCGGGGCTTATCCGGCTGCATCGAGGTTATGGAGGGCGACTGCGGTGGCTGGCTGCGGCCAGACGAGGATTGAAGGGCATCTTGCGGATCTCTATCCGTATATGATTCCTGAATGCTTGCATTCGAAGGTCCTATAGATCCTATCACGGAACGTATCAGCTCTGTCTCATGGAGCAGTGTAGGAGAAAGATAGGGAAATACCATAGCTCGGCTTTGTCCAAGCTGGACGAGCCATCTCGGAAGACTGTTCATCGTCCACTCGGATAATAGAAGAGAAGCGACCTGTGTCAGAGAACGAGAACGAGTGCCCCTGGGACTCCACCGAGGAGGCGTCTCCTCCTTCAGTTGTCATCGTGCTGGCTCTACGTCGCGTTGGAAGAAAGCGGCAGCCTTAAGGTACAAGGAAACTAGTCAATAGGCGCGCAAGACGGTCAGTGCCCAACGACCACGCCGTTCAAAAAATACCGGCGACAGTCGATCCACGAAGTCCAGCATACATGTTGCGGGGAAGCTCCAGCAGATCACTTTGTCGAAGCGAGTCGTCTATTGTCTGTAGCTCCAGCGCGATAACGCAGGACGCGAGTCAGACTAGTAGATAAGGTGGTTTCCTGGACCCCTCGATGCCGTAACTAATATATTTTCACGGAGGAGAGATGACGTACATTTCTGCCGTCATATGAGACCTAAAGATGTCTCAAGATGCAAATCAAAAACAGGATAAGAGAAGACTATCCTCATCGATGACCTTGAGGGGAACATAAACAGCGGCCTGATAGGCTCAGTTGTGTCCATTAGCGGCCTGTCATTGGGTCACCTGAACAGAGCTATACTAGTCCGAAAAGGGAAACTGTGCCGTCATGAAGGTCAAGCCACATCCCCGTCAAGCCACAGATGAGCTATGTCAGCAATCTGTGGCTGGTGAACCCTTCGCTCATCGAAGATGCTCGACAGCCAGCCAGCTTGTCTAACGCCATCCGCTGTTGACTAGATAGCTCTCACGTCCAAACTTCTGTTACGATCATCCACCAGGCGCTCGAGTTAAACCTTGCAGCGACACGACATCGCCTCTGGCAACGTGCCTGGGCTTTTCCTTTTTCCTACCGATATCATCTCACAACTTCCCGAAACCGGTCTCCCTTGCCATCCGCCCCATCATGGCTCTCGACAACTACTACCGCAACAAGATCGAGAGCATGAAGCTCGAGATCATTCAGGGACAGGCGGTGCTGCGGCGACTAGAGGCTCAGCGAAATGACTACAACTCGAGAGTACGCCTGCTGCGAGAGGAACTGGGCCTACTGCAACAGCCCGGTTCGTATGTCGGGGAAGTGGTCAAGGTCATGAGCACCAAGAAGGTGCTGGTGAAAGTGCATCCGGAGGGCAAATACGGTGAGTGTCTCCCAGGTACTCTGAGGCTTCATGCATGAAGCTCGGGCTGACCGATCTGCCTCATCTAGTGGTCGACATTGCGGACGGTGTAGATATCTCAAAACTTACGGTCGGAAAGCGAGTATCACTGCTTTCGGATACCTACAAGCTGGAGAAGATGCTGCCTTCCTCGGTGGACCCTCTGGTCTCGCTCATGATGGTCGAAAAGGTGCCCGACAGTACATACGACATGATCGGAGGTCTAGATCAGCAGATCAAGGAGATCAAGGAGGTTATCGAGTTGGGTCTGAAGCACCCGGAGCTGTTTGAATCGCTCGGTATTGCACAGCCTAAAGGTGTGCTGCTCTACGGACCGCCAGGAACGGGCAAAACCCTTCTGGCTCGAGCGGTCGCCCACCACACGGACTGTAAGTTTATCAGAGTCAGTGGATCGGAGCTGGTGCAGAAATACATCGGTGAAGGTAGTCGAATGGTGCGCGAGCTGTTCGTGATGGCGCGAGAGCATGCTCCCAGTATCATCTTCATGGACGAGATCGACAGTATCGGCTCGAGCCGTGTGGAAGGCAGCAGTGGAGGTGACTCGGAGGTGCAGCGCACTATGTTGGAGCTCCTGAACCAGCTCGATGGATTCGAGCCTACCAAGAATATTAAGGTCATTATGGCCACCAACCGACTCGATATCCTCGATCCCGCCCTCCTACGACCAGGACGAATCGACCGAAAGATTGAGTTCCCGCCACCAACGTGAGTCATTCCTATTGTCATTTCTGCTCTCCGTTTTCGGTTCATAAAAACATACTGACTATCTTGACAGGGTGGAGGCTCGTGCGGACATTCTGCGGATTCACTCGCGGTCGATGAACCTCACTCGAGGGATCAATCTGACCAAGATCGCAGAGAAGATGAACGGCTGTTCAGGAGCTGAGCTGAAGGGTGTGTGTACGGAGGCAGGCATGTATGCACTGCGGGAGCGACGTGTACACGTGACCCAGGAGGACTTTGAGCTGGCAACAGCGAAGATTCTGAACAAGCATGATGACAAGGAGGTTTCTCTGAGCAAGCTCTGGAAGTGATTGGGGAATTATGCTGGAGGTCTGATTTTCGTGCTATAAACGGCATGTACTTGTATGTATTCACGGTTAGTGCAATGGCCATACCGAGCTCAAATACCCTTTGCAGCTTGGCGGTAATGATTACTGTAGACAATGTGTATGTACGGTCCAGATCACCGTCTGACTACGAGGGAGTTCAGATAGCTGCAGAATGTATATCCGTGGTTGCTCAGGTAAGGTCCAACCTTGAGGGCACACCAAGTTACTAGATTAGGGAGGTCAGTGGTACTTCCAAGTCAATCTTGCCCGACTATGGCTTCTCTGTCGTTTCTTATCGGTGCGCCTACAAGCACTTACTGGCGTATATCACTGTGATCTGCACACTGGATAGTGATTAGCGCTGACACCTAAGCCTGCAGAAGATAACGAGATAATGCTTGATAGTCCTGATAACGCATATTATCGCCGACATGCGGCGATCCATCACCATCCAGCTATATATCGACCGATTAACCACATGGTCTAGCATGTTGTTCATATCCTTGCAGAATACTAGCTTCTCAATTCGATCTGGCTCGTCGCGGGGCCGACCATGGCAGGCCACGAACTCCAAGTCCTACCGCCCGGCGCAGGATATGGGATAGTCATTGGCATCGGCGGCGTCTTTGCACTATTCATGCTCGGCCTCACCTGGCTTCAGAATCGTTACACGGCATTTTCCACCGGCCAAGCTGAAGAGTTCAACACGGCATCCCGCTCCGTCAAGCCGGGTTTAATCTCCGCCGGCATTGTCTCCTCGTGGACATGGTCAGCAACATTGTTGACGAGTTCGACCTTTGCATATACATATGGAGTCTGTGGACCTATGTGGTATGGTGCGATGGGGACATTGCAGATCTTACTCTTCGCTCTCATTGCCATCAAGATCAAGGCCAACGCGCCGGGTGCACATACGTTTCCCGAGATCATCCTGGCCCGTCATGGCAAGATTGCCCATCTTACATATCTTTTCAATGGACTTGCCACTAACTTGTTGGTTGGGGCCTGTCTGGTCCTGGGTGGCGCCCAGGTCGTCGGAGCTTTGACGGGGATGTCGATTTATGGAGCTTGTTTTTTGATACCGCTGGTTGTTGCAGCTTATGTTATTGCGGGTGGATTGCGTTCTACGTTTATCGCAGACTATGCTCATACGGTGTTATTGTTTATAGTCATATTGGTGTTTGGATTTCATGTCTACTCAACAAGCGACCTCATTGGAAGCCCATCCAGATTGTATGACTTGCTTGAGGAAGCATCCACGGATAGGCCAATTGACGGCAACACTGGCGGCTCATATCTGGCCTTTCGGTCCGTTGGGGGTCTCATCTTTGCTATCGATCTATTCGTGTCTGGGTTTAGTACTGTCTGGTTGGACCAGGCATACTGGCAACGCGCAATTGCCTCGAGGCCAGAGACGTCGGTGAAGGCGTACATTCTCGGCGGAATCGCCTGGTACGGTACGTCGGAATACACTGAACTCTCTAACTTTCGAGGAAGCTGACAAGGTAACAGGCATTCCTTTTGGATTCGCCAGTGCAATGGGCTTGGGATGCGCCGCTCTGACAAACAATATACGATTTCCCACATATCCCAACTCCCTCTCCACTGAGCAGGTCAGTGCAGGTCTATCTGCACCTGCTACGGCTGTGGCCCTTTTGGGGAAAGGGGGCGCTGTACTGTTGCTCGTTCTTCTTTTTATGGCAGTCACCAGCTCCACATCAGCCGAACTTATTGCTGTCTCTTCGCTTCTGACCTTTGATGTATACAAGACCTATTACCGTCCCGAGACGTCATCATCACAGCTCGTTCAGATCAGTCACTGGGGCATCGCTATCTATGCCATAGTTCTTGCGGTCTTCTGTTGCATCTTGAATGCCGCGGGCCTGAGCTTGACGTGGCTGCTGACGGTCCTGGGCATCATTGTCGGCGGTGCTGCCGTCCCCGTTGGCCTTATTCTTCTCTGGCGTCGCATGTCCACCGTTGCGGCCATCACATCACCTTGGATCGGTCTTGCCTGTGGGGTAGTGGTATGGTTTATCGTAACCTGGAAAAGATCGGGGGCGATCACTGTAGCCACCACCGGTGATGCGACCAATGCCGTCGCTGGTAACATTACATCCTGGGGAGTTGGGACTGTCATGGCAGTTGTTCTAACTTGTGTGTTTCCGGAGAAGTATACCTCTACGGACCCAGCGCATCTTCACCGCATGAATAAGATCCAAGGTATTAGGGTTGGGAGATCACAAAAGTCGAGCCAGGATGTCGAAGACGGAGCTCCAAGTCCAGATGGAACGGCCGAGCCGTTGACATCTTCTGAGAAGGCCACCGCAGCAGTGTCCAGATCGGATGACCAGCCCATATCCAATACCACTGGAGATGAAATGCCCGATCTTGACGACACCCCCCATATCGACCCCATGGACCCTGTCTTGGTGCGCAAGGCGGAGCGTCTTGCCATCGGTGCGAATATTGTCTTCGTGCTCGTGGCCATCATCCTGGTTCCCTTTACACTGTTCGGAACGGGGTATATCTTCAACAAGCCTTTCTTCAGCGGCTGGGTTGTGGTATCCTTCATCTGGGTGTGGACCAGCATGGTAATCTGTGTCATCTATCCCGTGGTATGTTCCTCTGATTATTATCCTTGTTGGTGACGTGTTGCTGATAACCATGGCCAGGTAGAGAGTGCTGGCGCCCTGAGAGACACCATGAGAGGTCTCTTTGCAGACATTAGGCGTGTGATTGGGTCCCAGAATAGATAGATACAGGCAGTCAGATCTCATAATAAATCTATAAATCTATCGATCCATTCGAATTTTCAACAACAGCCAACCCTGTTCCTATCAAGGAGATATAATACAATGCCTTATGCACACTTCATAGTCCCACCACAACTAGTTATGACTTTACCAATGGCAGCCAGCCATAGTGGCACGTGTCAAATGATGTCTAGCAGCTGCAGAAGCAGAAGCAGCAATAAAGAGAATAAATACTACGGACTTGTCTACTCCGGAGCGTCTGGTCTGGTCCACACCGCCTAGTTATCAGGGAGTTAGTTCTAGTCTGGACTTCTACTCCATAGTTAACTACTCTGGAGGAAGAATTTGATCACTGCGGAACTACTGGAAAAAAAAAAAAAATACTGTAGATCATGGCATGTGAAATTGAATCTGGTTGCCTCGTCTTCTTGATAAGCGTTAACTAGTTAATTACTTGGCAAGGATTCCTCATCCGCCAGATCGACGGCGCAGATTGTTGGGGAATTGAGGCTGCCAAGCCAGCCAAGATCGGGGGAAGTACGTTGGGTGGTAGATCAGATCGGCAGGAGGCTGAGCGAGAAGTCTTGGGTAGGGCCGAGATGTAACGTTAAGCTGAAGGTACAAGTGGAAGGATAAAGAACGGTGAAAAAGTGAGGGATCTGCTGGCGGGCGGGATTCCGGAAGAAGGTTTCCTGGGGGAGAGAGGAGCGGAATAGATAGGAGGAAGAGGAAAAGTTTAATCCGCCTGTTGGGGAGTAGTAGATGGTGTCATCTCGAGCTAGTGAAGAAATAGTGAAGAATAGTGCTGAGTTGATGAACAAGAACTAATTCTTATTGAATCTGATTGCTTTCCATCCGCCTGGCTCTCTTTCTCCGGTCAGCGAGAATGGTGTAGCTTCAAGAGTGACGCGTCTTGGAAGTTCCGCGTGACCAGAGGGCGTTTTCTGCCGGTGGAACCAGATGGGCGGTCAGAGCATCTGGAGTGGATCCGAGATCGGTGATTGTGGATTTGGCCAGGCTGTTGGATGCTGTTGGATGCTGTATCATCAAGACTGTACTCTTAGCCAACAGCCCAGCAAGATGATGTTACCCAGTTGATCGACCATCATGAGAGTCATCTCCCCCACGTTCAGCTTTCCTCTGGTCCAGGGAGATCATCATGGAGGACCCGTGTCACCATTCCATCCCATCCTCATTATCGTCTTTTCTCAACTGTGATCCTTCTGGCGTTCCAAACAATGCCTGGACCAGTCCTCCTTGCGCTTCATCTGTTCAGCTCCAGATCTTGGCGTGCCGCAAGATTGTCTGGGCAGTGGTATTAAATATGATGATGCATCCCTTGGGGTCCTCGGAAGGGGACCAGAAGGAACTGCTAATCAACAGGCGTGTCAGGATTCAACGTACCACTGCTCATCCTCCTGATCCGGTTTCAACAAACGCAAAGAAACTTAGATTCTCTTTGGGCCCAGCTCCACTGGCACGTTGTTTTTAATTCAAACTAACTAGAACTAAATCTCACCGGGCTCTTTTTTACCCCAGACTTGCTCGTTTTGGCATCCCGTCCCCCTGGACTCTGAACTATTTTTATTCTTTTCCTTCTTTCCCCCCACTCCGTCACTTCCAGCCGCGGCTAATCAGCCCCATCACGATATCGTCGAACAAACTGCAATTCCCACAGGGAAAGTATCGCGTGGGTCTGCGCGGTCGAAATCCTCTCTTATTAGCTTATTTCCCTCTCCTCACCGTCCGTGGTGATATTTCTCCCCGTCGTGCCCTCCGCATCGTGGTGGTTGTGAGTATGCCCGACGGAGAGCTATGGTCGACCCTCGTTACCGCTATAGACCCTCATAATATCAGAGCCATGCCTGCAGTCCTACAATCCACCATCACTCTGCTCGAGAGCGAGCTGGTCAAAGCCAGAGCCGCTCTCCAGGAGATCCAGCCCAATATGTTGCCCGTGATGATGCTGGCCGATGAAGCGACGGCCGGCGCCATGGCCGCCTACCGGAAGAACCTGATAGATCGCGCATCGCACTTCGTCTATGGGACGCAGCGCATGACGGCGAAAGATCTGGGTTTGGTGACGGTCGCGCGCGAGGTTTCGTCGGATGAGGAGGATACCATGGTCGAACAGGAAGAGCCTGCGATTACGGTGCTAGAGGAGCCGCGCCCGACGTTGGTGGACGTCTTGTCGAACCATCTCATCCTCGATCACATGGCGCCTTACCTGTCCGTCGCGTCCCTACTCTCGCTGGCCGCCACTTCACGAAGCTTGCGTTCCGCCATCTTTGGAACGCCATACGTATTCAGATATCTCGACTTGTCCCGATGCCGGGGCGCACAGATGCCGCGGATATCTCCCATCGACGTCGGAGGCATGGACGAGTCTCTGACGGAAGACGAATTCTACTCGGGACCGCTGAGGGGCATCTTCTCCAACCTCGAACGACGGTCCATCCTGCAGGATGTCCGCACTCTCATCCTGGACGGTCTTTCCGTTCCGGCGGACTTGGTCGCCGAGATCGTGTTGACGGATCGGTTCAATGTTACCATCCTCTCGATCAGGGAATGTCTTCATCTCAATGAGCGGAAGCTCATCCAAACTCTCCAACATGCAGTGCGCCCTACGCGCCCCAAGGGCATGCCAAAAGTGAAGGGAATCTATCATTTCACTCCGAAGAACGCGCCCCGTTCTCCGTCGCGGGCCAGATATCGAGACTGGTGGAGCTCTCAGGTGGGTGGTTCCGGATCCCACTCGCAGAAGCCCAGCGCGGCTCTGGACCACGACGACTGGTACAGGCCTTCTGGGAAGCTGTTGAAGGGCACTATCGAAGAGGGTTGGGCGCAGACCTTGAAGAAGTGTGAGGGGATCATCTCTTTCGATGCGGTTCTGTGCCGCGGTCCTCGACATAACGTAGACCTCTACTCCTCCAACAACGAGAGTGGAACTCGACCGGAGGGTCGCCTCTTAGGGCCTGCTATCGCAACTGTAGCGCTTGGGCCCAGCGGTTGCGACAATTGCCATAGCGCACCGGAAGGCGCCGCGACCTGGGGTCAGTCCCCAGACGAGTATTTCCCCATGCTAAGCCCTCCACCGCTGCATTCTTCCAAGATCTCCGCGGCCAAATGTCCGACCTGGTCTGGACATGGCACTCCCCGCCTGATCGCCAGATGTACCGATTGTTTGACGGATCGCTGGTGTCATCGATGCAACAAATGGTTTTGCTCGTCCTGTCTTCCCCAACCCGAGAGGGTTAGCATCAATCTGTCGCCTCATCAGACCGCAATCCGGGGGCCCCGTCCGGAGGGTGAGGAGCAAGAAGGCAGGGTGAGTCATACTTTTCGGCGTTCGTATAGGTGGAGTTGCTAACTCGACGTTGCAGCGTCTTGGTCCTGGTGTGAGCAGAGATTGCTGGGAATGTGGTCCTACTGTAAGTACCGGTTCCTGCCTTGTGCATAATCGACTGCTTTAGCTGACATTGATGTAGTGCGCTAGCTGCAAGATTGACTGCCAGCGGACCTGCCAAGGCTGTCGGGGAGACTACTGCATTGAGCACAACGAGGGTTGCTCTGCGAGGATGGTACGTATCAACCAGGATGAATATCAATGTGACAGCTTCAGGACTTTGGCTGACCGATCTAGTGTGACTGGTGTAATACCAGCTCTCGCCGTCGGACGAGAGAACTCTACTGAAGGCGATGTACGAGAAAGGAAGAGTGGCAAGATGTATGCCTCTTCCACGAGAGCAAAAAGCTATTACGACTCATATACCCCTCGCCGGAGTCTCGGCTGGGCCGAGTTCCACTATCTCCTCTCTGAGGACTTGGCGATTTTTCTTTTAATGCCTTTCGGTTCCACGACGGATCTTGAATCCCGATGATGATTATGCCCCCTTATACCAGCCGATATAACCTATAATGATGTTTTTATCCCCCTTTGAGAATGAAATGGAGTACTCCTCTCATTATTTTGGATCCCCTCCGCTTTTCAAACTATAAATCCGTCTTTTTCGATTGATTTCGTATATCTGTCGAATGCATTCACGAGGGCCTGATTTATGTAAATAAATCTAGGGTAGGCTGTCTGTTGAGCCCGAATGTGGGCAAGTAGACTCCTTAGTAATGATTACCTTGTATGTTCCAGTGTATTAGAAATATCATAGTATGTTGACAGGTCTAGTCCAGAATTGTATGTCCTCAATCGGCCGCATAACTAGAATCCACTCAGACGTGCACTCTCGGTAGCAGAAACCTAAGATATCGAGACGTTACGAGAAGCTCTTGACTCACCATCTGAGGTATCAAGCATAGTCACCAACTGTCAAGCTGTCCTTGACAGGAAATGATAGAGATGACGTCAGGCTGTGGAGGTGGGATAAACCGAAGTAAATGCGCAAAATCTCAGATGATAGATAGCTCTGAAGATTCCCTCAAGAATTTCTTATTAATTTCTTCCTGTAATCTTAGTCCACCTTATGCTGTATGTAACTGTGTAGTCCATGGACTGTATAGATGTGTCAGAAAATGGTATTTTTGGTATTAGTATGTAATTTATTACACTCATTTAGCTAGTCTTTTATAGTTAGTGGATTTGGCCTCACACACACATAAATTCATGTTTGGTCTGAATTTCCATAGAAAATTGTATACATTTGCAATAGTGTGTCAATCTAGTTCAGTCTGACTCTGACATGCACTAATTTCAGTTGTAATCTGAATACAAAATTATTTGAAATCTGACAGTTATGAGTCTGATGAGCTGAAGATATTGAAAACATCAGAATTATTCAAACATGTCAGTATATTAAAGCATTTTTGATGATGAACTTATTCACTTCTCTGAGATAGCTGTTATCAGGCCAAGACTAGATTTAAAACTGAGACTGCAAACTGTGATGAACATTAGCTCCCAAAATCATGAAGAAGTATATCATCACAGTGAATATGGTCATTTTAATTTCATAAGAAGATTACTGATTTTAAATACAGAAGATCAAAAGTGCAGCAGAGAAGTAAAACATTTAAAAATATATCAATTCAAATGAAGAAAAGAAGCTCTTTAAAAAACTATTAATTTCTATTTGAAAAATTTATATCAGCAACAAAGCACAAAAAGAAATTGTCAAAGTTTTCTCACAGTTAACCACAGCTGAGAAAAAGAACTATAAAACAAACTTAGAATACTATGAGAAAATTATGAAAAAGTTAAAAGTGGCAATGTCAGAAATGATTTATATGTCTCAACTTCTGAATAAAACAATATCAGCACAAATTTAAAAAGAAATTATAAATTAATCAATTATTTGAGATAAGATAAAGAAGCTGAAAACATATTATAAATTAAACAATAAGATGAGAAAGATTGAAATATATACTTAGTACAAAATTATAAAATGCTCATCAAAGAATTGTTTAAATAAGTCAATTCAGAACTGAATTACAAAATTGAAGAATTTTTATTTTGAAGCTAAAGATGTCAGTTTTTTACTAATTAAAAACAAAGTAAATGTTGAGAATCTTATACAAGCAATTAAGAAAATTAATTCATCAATGTACTAAAATCTCAAAAGAATAAAAAGAACTAAAAAGCTCATTTATTTTATAATAGTTAAAGTAATTCAGAATAATTTTCTATCAAATTAAATCAATCACACAATGTTTGAAACAATTAATTAAGTATTTGCTATTTTTTAAAGCTATAAGCAAAACACACTTCAGAGTCAAAAGAAGAATGCTTTCAGTCAACAAAGATTAAAGCAGAAAGTAAAAAAATGCACATGTAGCTAAATTTGCTCTGAAAAAAGTAAGCACTAGTTAGATTTATATTTATATTTGAATAAAAAAAAGCAAATAGCAAATTAGCAAATAAAACTTAAAATCATTGAGAGAGTTAAGAAAAATTTTAAGAACTTTGAGATATGTGTTTTCATTAAAAACTCATTTAAAAAAATTAACATGAAGTTCAAAATGCTTTTATTTTTTATTTTCAGTGAGAGCTTCAAGAAAAAAAATAAAGCAGTGATGATGGCATACATAGTGAACTCTCTAGATTTTAAAAACATTAATTTTTTCAATTTCACTATCACAAATAATGATATTATTTTTTATATTTGCAATAATCTCTATTACATGTTTAATTTGCATAATGCTAATTTTGAAAACTGCATTAAGGCTGAAAATACTCATATTCTGATCAAGAAATGAGATACTATGAGAATAAATGCTAGAAAATCAACTAGTTAGCTAATTGAAATTACACTCTTGAATACTGCATATATTTCAGAGATGTATATTAATATTCTTTCTCTAATAAAGGCTAAAAATGCTAAATTTTTTTAAAATACTAGATGTAAATAGCTCATTAAAAAAACAAATTAAAACTTTACATAGTTAAGTGACACTACAGTCTCTTCACAGTTCAGTATATGAAAATGATGAAAAAAATACTGAATATATATTTACAGTGATCAGAAAAAAATATTCAAAATTTGCTATATCAAAATTTTTGAAAAGAACTGAGTAGCAGTGGTATGAGTAGTTTAAGCATTTAAATCAAAAAGCATTAAAAATTGCAACTAAGCTAGTGAAAGAAATAAAGTTAACTAGAATACTTTTAATGAGCTTAGCCAGCTCAGTAAGCTTAACTTTAATTTCAATCTCTACTCCAGCTCTAGCAAAATGCTTTACTTGCAAGCTATCTTAAGCCTCTATGCAAATATCACATTATTTAGTGATAAAACATGCTTAGCAATCATTTTAAAAAATTTATTTCAATTTAATTTCTTTGAATAAAAGATACAATAGCCACCACTGAGTGACACATTTTCTAGACAATTATACACAACTGCATTTTGTTTTTACTCACAAGAAAAAAAGCAAATGTGTTAATGTGATATATATATTTTTCAATTATGTTCTCACACAGTGGAATTTAAATATTCAAATAATTTAGTGCAATAACAAGTGTAATATTTGGCAATTACTAAAGTAGTATAGCATTTTTAAAGTATCATGTAAGCATATTGAATAAGCTAATTAGTTGCTATAATCAGCTTTATGAATTAAGCATTTTAATTAGCTCATCAGTATCTCAATAAGTTCACCAGTATAGAGCTCAACTTTATTAGTGTAATTTTGTCTGTAAAAGATTACATAGTTTTTTATTTAATGGCTAGTTGCTAAATTATATAGTTCTTTTATTGGCAACTTAAATCAGCTAATTAATAAAGTTGAGCTTTATACTAGTAAATTTATTAAAATACTAGTAAGCTAATTAAAACATTTAATTTATGAAGCTAATCATAGCAACTGATTAGCTTACTTAATATGCTTACATAATACTTTAAAGACACTATACTGCTTTAGTGATCACAAAATATTACATTTTTTTTTATCAGAATTTTGTCAAATTGTTCACAATTTTTTATGTGATATTACTCAATTGCTTTGTTTTATTAAATTTTTTGTTCAACTTAATTACTTAAATTTTTGTTCATAAGCAGTTTGTAAGCACAACATAAAAATATTGAGTGAAGACTACATTATGATTAATGAGACAAATAAATTCACATTGTCAATCATAGTAATAGAGCTAAGTTTCATTAGCAGATTTAAATATTTAATATAAACTTAGCTAATTTCTTTAGTTTCTCATTCTTTCAATTGCTTTTCTTAAATGTTTTCTTTGATCAGAGATTAAATCATTTTTTCAGAAGTAAGTAATATTATAAGTGAGTAAGTTAATTTTGTGTTTAAATTCATCAGATTAAAATGCTCATCATAATTAAAGAGCTTAATTTTAAACATTCAGCATAATTATCTCAAATGATTTTGTTGTTCTGCCAGTGTAATTTTTTGTTAATCTCAGTATAATTTTTCAATCTTCAATGTGTATTTTTTTCTCTTATAAGCTTTTTTTTCACTTTTTTCACTTTTTTTCTTTTACTCTTTTTCTTTTTGATTTTTTATTCTTTTTGATTGCATTTCATAATTAGCTTAGCTAATCATCTTTGATTATTTTGGCCTATTATATTTTAATTAGCTTCATTTTTTTTATTATTTTTATTATTAGTATAATAAATATTTCTTCTTCTAACTAATTACGTCATAGCTATTTTTACACTAGTGATCATCAATTGACTGCTAAATGTGAAAGTATAATCACTTCAGCAACTTTTCATTACACTGAATTTTTATTTTGAGAAGCATTTTAATATTTGTTGACTTATTTTTTTTTGTAAAAACTTTGTTTCTTACTTAATATCTCATTATACTTTTATCTTAACTGCTTATGCTGCTCAATTAGTTTTCACAACATTTAGTTACATTTTTTATGTAAATTAAAAATTTCAAAATTTGCTTCATGTGCACTAACAACTTTAATTCTCAAAAACTCATTATCAACATGTTATGTTATTACAATTGCCGATTTTTACAAAAATAGTTTACATTATTTTCTCAACTCTGATGCATTATAAAACTCACTATTACTTATAAACCTTCATTCAGTGAGAATTATACAACATTTAATGATGAATATATTCATTAAGTGTGAAATATTCTGATGTTTTAATAATAATAAATGTTTCAAAATGCAAAATTCTAGTATAAGTAAGCATTAAATCTTGATTGTTTTAATACAGTCACATGAAGTTGCTCACTATTCTTAGTGCATATAATGTTTTAGAGATTTAAGCTTTTTTGACTATTGTGTAACAATTATGAAAATTGCTAACAGTATTTATATAAATTGTATATAAATAAAAAACTATTATCATTGTAATTTTTATAAGTATTTTTTCTTTATTAACAATCATTTTTTTTATTATGTACATTAATTAGTTTTAACAAGACATAAATACTTTTATTAAACACTTTGACTTCTCACCTGAGCCAAGTAAGTTAATGAATTTAGTTGCTGATAATTTATCTAAACTGCTTTGCACAGTTACATTTACTTTTTTCATTTATACTTTGTGTTGCTTCACTATGGCAAATGGTTTGTTAGCTAGTACAAATTGTGTTAACTGATGAAATTAATTTCTCAACATTTAAATGATTAAATTTTCACTTTTATCTGATGTTGTGTTCTTTTTAATTTAGTGATAGTTAAGGCCATTGAGCTATTTAGCAGTTAAAACATTTGTTAGCATAGTTTTGAATGTTTTTCTGCATACTTAGTCATTATGCTTTTGTGTGAAGAACACTTTGCAGTTTTAAATAACTCAAATGCTCAAATTTTTTATGCATTTAACACATTAAATTATATTAAAATAAAAACTTCAGATAAAGTGTTTTTTTTTCATTTTTATATTTTTTTATTAAAATGTTATCTGAGTTTAAAATTGTTATTTTAAACTTCAGTTTTTTCTCAATGATTAATTGTGTCAGCCAATTATTTGTGAGTATAATTTTATTCTTGTAGAACATAATTATAATAGTTATTTATTTGTTTTTAAGTGCTTCATAAATTGCATTTAGTCTAGCACTGAATTTTGCAATGTTTGTAGATTAATTTTTCACAAAATTTAATTAGTGACTAATAATGTTAAATACAATTGCTTTTAAACTTTTTTTGTATTAAATATTTAAAAAATATTTTTGAAACTTCAACACTTACTGTGCTAATCTCTTTAAATAAATTTTAATCAACTGCAAATACTGCAAGCTTTCATAATTTGTGAGAACTGTGATTGTCATATCATTGTCAATGTATTAGTTTTATAGTCACAGCACATGCTTTATGGCTAAAAGCTTTTTTTTATGCATAGAGTAATTGAGTTTAGTTTCATTAAGTTTGCATTCATCAAATGCAATTAAGTGCAGTTTGCCATTTTTTTTCTGCATGAGAACACATTTAATCATTTATTTTAAAATGTTCATTTCAATTATAAACAAAGTCTTTTAAATTAATTGCATTAACACCAGTTCTGAGGCTAAAGCTTCACAAATTTATAGAAATGTAGCTTCACACATAGCATTTTACACAATCAGTCAAAACTTCTTTTTACAAATTATTTCATTCAATTTCTTTAACAAGTTTAAAAGAGATATAGCTATGCATGCAAATCACTAAATATATTGCCAATAGTATGTTGTAAACTTCAAAAATTGTCAAATTTCATAAATGTTTTTAAGTTAAAGTTAGTTCAAAATAATTTTCATTTTTTTAGACATCAAATAAATATATTTGTTGTCAATAATGTGCTCACAGAACTTCAACTCTAATGCTATGAAAATGCATTTGCTTGGCTTTATATACAACTTGTTTTTTTATAGTGTTTATAGAATAGTTTTTATATATTAATAATGTTTTTTCTCTGTGTGTGAGAAAATCAAAATGTCATTAAAATACACTATATAAAATCACTTTGTGTACTTCTATAGCACTAAGTTCATTATTGTCTAAAAGATTGCTGAAGCATTGATGAAATCAAAAAACATTATTCATCATTTGAATTTTTTGAAAATAATGTTAAATGCTGTCTTTGAAATTGACATTTTTTTTATTTGAACTTGTCAATATTCTGACAGCAAATTAATTTTTAAAAAATATTTTGCTAACTCAATTATATTGAGAAGTTTCCAAATTTGAAGCAAAAAATATTCATTTTTGACTGTCACTTGATTCAATGCTTAATAGTTAACATACATTCATTATTTTTTTTTAGACTTTTTAACAAATAGAATTGAGAAGTTTTATAAATTCACTAAAAATCATATTAAGCTTTTCTTCAGTAACTTTTTCAATTATTTCTTCAACTTCTTCATATAAATGTAGAATAAAAAATACAAGTTAATATTGACTGGCTTAATGTTTTCTGTATTAATCTTATGTATAAATTCTCTATTGAGAAACAATGTAAGTAATAACTTTGTTTAAAAGACATTACTATACTTCACTAGTAAAGTTTAAAATTTAAAGTTTATTATATTAAACTACATTTTCAGCTAATCTAAAACTTTTGGTTAAATTATTCACAGTGTCATTTTTGTTGAGAATTTCTGAAGCATTTACTTTATTTAAAAGATTAATAATATATTTAAAGTTAGTTGTGAAAGTTTTTTCAAAGTGTGTTTTATGTCAATAAAATTTACAATATGTGTTTATCTCTAATTATTTTTAAAATATATTTGTGATGTTTTTTAATCAATTCAAGAATTGCACTTTTTTAGTCACTTTCTTTTCAAAATCAAATTGTATTTATGTGTGTTAATTTTCTATGCACAAACTTTTTTTGCTTAGCTCTCAATTTGTATTAATAATTAATAGCTTACTAATGTAGTTATATATTTCTTATTCAGAAGCAAAACACAAAAAAATTGTAATTTTATTTATCATTAATTTATTCAATTTTTCTCTAGCAGCTATTTTATGATAAAAATATAACTGGCTTCTAAATTAACTAGAATATATACATTCTAGATTTCTTCAGGCAGTTTTAACTGCTTTTGAAACAAAGTTATTAACTTGCTCATAGCAAATAAATGCTTTATTCAATCAAATGAGCTAATAAATTGCTTTATTTTTTTTTTCTTTTTCTTCTTTTTCTTACCAATTTTAGCAGAGTTAAAATTATTTGATACTTTCAACAAAGTTTTTTGCTTGGAAGCTTAATAAAAATAATTAGCAAAAACTTTTAAACTTATTGACTTTTTCTGTTTTTTAAAGTTTTAATGCTGATTTTGTCTAACTTATTACATGTAATGATTAAGCATTCATTCTGTTAATGTTTAGTTTCTTTACACTTATAGCACATTTTTCTTTGTTTGCATTAAAGTATTTAAGCTGCAAATGTTTTTTTAAATTTGTTTGGACTCATTATAGCTGCTAACAACTGTGCAGTACTTAAATTCATTAGTTCTTCACTCAACATGTTGTAAATGATGCTTTTTTCTGTTTCTTTGATGTTTAATAAAGTTTATTGAGCTGCTAGAAAGCTTTGCTTTCATTAAATAAAGCAAACTATAATTTATTCTAGAGTTGTAGGCTTAAGTTTGTAACAATGCCATTTAGCTTGTAGCTTTGACTTAGTATTTTTGATCAGCTTTTATGAAATTAGTTTATTTAGCAAATTAATATTTAATAGTATAATGACCTTCTGCAGTTTCAATGCATATTTTTGAAACATTTATTGTTTTTGCTTGCAGTTCTCAAACTGCTTTTAATACTTTTATTGACTATTGTAGTTTTAAAAGTTGTTCAATAGCTAGCAGTAAAACATCTTTAATGTTTAAATTTCAGATATTTTTTTTCAACTCTTATATGTTAGTTGTTTCATTTAATTTTTATATTTTCTTTGAGATAACTTTGAGTGAGTATTATTTTTTATTGTTTTATTGCTTTTTGCTTTGTCAAGTTCTTTTCATTCTGAAAATATTACTTTATTTTGTTAATTCACTTTAGTACTGTATTGTCTACAATTTTGTTATCATATTTTGAAATTCACAATAGTTTTAAAATCTTTCAGTATGCTGTAACATGTGTAAGATAATTGTTGTTTTGTTTAATTAACTAAGATAATGAAATCTTAATTGATGTATTAATGATATAAGTTGAAAACATTATACTTTTTTGTTGTATTTGTTTAGTTTTTTGTCTTCATCTTTAACATTTCTTTGCCATTTGCTGTGTTAAATGTTTAAAATGAGCTTAGTTTTTCTTTAATAAGCTTTCTGCCATTTGACTAAAGAAGTTATATAGCTTTTAGTTCAATTAATTAATTAAAATGTTTTGTTGCTTCATTACTTTTAAAGTCTACTGCACTGAATAAATTTTGCTATGGTAAATTGAAATACAAATTTTTTGAGACAAATATCATTGTATTTATACTGTGTTCTTGAGATTAGTTCAGTAGAGTCTAGCTTTTAGCTATTGCTTTTTTGTGAGTCTGCTTTAAAGTAGCTTTAGCATAACATACTATCAGATGTAATTTTATTTGTAAAAAATCATATGGTTTTTTATCTAATGACTAGTTGCTAAATTATATAGTTCTTTTGTTGGCAATTTAAATTAGCTAACTAATAAAGTTGAGCTTTATACTAATAAATTTATTGAAACATTAGTGAGCTGATTGAGACATTTAATTTATGAAGCCAATTATGGCAACTAATTGGCTTACTTGATATGCTTATGTGATACTTTGAAGATACTATATCACTTTAGTAATTATAAAATATTACATTAATTAGCTAACTTAAGTCATCAATAAAAGAACTATATAACTTAGCAACTAGCCATTAAATAAAAAATATGTAATCTTTTACAAACAAAATTACATTTGATAGCATATTATGCTAAAGTTACTTTAGAGCAAACTCACTGAAAAGCAATAGTCAAAAGCTAAACTTTATTAAACTAATTTTAAAAACACAGTATAAATACAATAATACTTGTCTCAAAGAATTTGCATTTCAATCTACCACAGCAAAATTTATTTAGTATAGTAAACTTTAGAAGCAATAAAGCAATAAAACATTTTGATTAATTAATTGAGTTAAAAGCTATATGACTTTTTTAGCTAAATAACAGAAAACTTATCAGAAAAAAATTAAGCCCATTTTGAATGTCTAACACAGTAAGTGACAGAAAAACATCAAAGATAAAGACAAAAAACTAAACAAATATAACAAAAAAACATAATATTTTTAATTTACATCATCAATACATTAACTGAGATTTCATTATTTCAGTTAATTAAATAAAACAATGACTATTATACACATTACAGCATATCAAAAAATTTCAAAACTGTCACAAATTCTAAAATACAACAGCAAAATTATGGACAATACAGCACTGAAGTGAATTAATAAAATAAAGTGATATTTTCAGAATGAAAAAAACTTAACAAAGCAAAAAACAACAGAATAACAAAAAATAATGCTCACTCAAAGTTATCTCAGAGAAAACATAGAAATTAAATGAAACAATCAGCACATGAAAATTAAAAAAAGAAAAATATTTGAAATCAAAACATTAAAAATGTTTCATTATTAACTGTCAGATAACTTTCAGAATTACAATAGTTAATAAAAGTATTGAAAGCAGTTTGAGAACTGCAAATAAAAGCAATAAATGTTTCAAGAATATGCATTGAAGCTGTAAAAGATCATTATGCTATTAAACATTAATTTGTTAAACAAATTAATTTTGCAAAAGCTGATTAAAAATGTTAAATCAAAATTGCAGACTAAATGACATCATTATAAACTTAAGCTCATAACTTTAGAACAGACCATAGTTTGCTTTATTAAATGAAAGCAAAATTTTCTAGCAGCTCAACAAACTTTATTAAATGTTAAAGAAATAAAAAAAGCACTATTTACAATATGTCAGATAAAAAATTAATGAATTTAAGCACTGTCATAATTATTAACAATCATAATGAATTTAAACAAATTCAAAAAAACATTTACAGCTTAAATACTTTAATGCAGACAAAGAAAAATGTGCTATAAATATGAGAAAACTGAACATCAACAGAATAAATGTTTAACTGCCACACATAATAAATCAGACAAAACCAGCATTAAAACTTTAAAAAACAAAAAAAAATCAATAAGCTCAAAAGCTTTTGCTAATCATTTTTATTAAACTTTTAAACAAAAAACTTTGTTGAAAGTATTAGATGATTTTAACTGCTAAAATTGGTAAGAAAAGAAAAAAAAAAGAAAAAAGTAAATTAATTTATTAGCTTACTCAATTAAATAAAGTATTTATTTGTTATAAGCAAGTCAATAATCTTGTTTTAAAAGCAGCTAAAGTTATCTAAAGAAACTTAGAATTAATGTTGGCATTAAGTTGAGTTAAGTTAAGCTTTTCAACTCAACTTATTAAGTTAAATTAAACTTTTTAACTTAACTTATTAAGTTGAGTTGAATTTTTCAATTCAATCTGCTGAGTTAAGTCAAAGGTTTTAACTCAGCTCAACTTATGAGTTAAACTCATAAATTTAACACATAACTTTAATTTTCTTTTTACATTAGTATGTATTTTTATATTTTATGTTATTACATTAATATAATATATCAGATCAGATATATAATAAAAAACTATTAATTAAAAAGCTTTTACAAAACTTGTACAATAAAAAGAGTAAAATTTTAAAACTGCATGTAATATAAAAATGCAATAGCAGAAAAAAATACTGTATATTATATAAAATTCACAAATAAAATAAAGTATTGTTCTGAGAAAGTCTTTCTCAAAGGCCACTATATTTATATACACACAGAAAGCAAAAAAAAATTATCATCTTCACTAATATCACTATCACTAGTATCACTAGTATTATTATCACACTTAGTTAAATCATGAAAAAAATATTAAAAACTAATGATTGTTGCTCATTATTAATATCACTAATATTATCAATAATTATTAGTGTATAGATGAGAAACATATTAAATTTCTCATCATTGTTGAAAAAAGCAAATGTAGTATTTTTCATTAAACACTATAATTTAAAAATCATAATTTTTTCAATAATAAGCTTATGAAGTTTATTGCATCAATAATGATAAACATTTTAATATGCACTGAATATACATTTAACACTAATTTTCAATGCAAAGATAGTAAAAATATTTCAAGCTATTGTTGCAAATGTTGAATAGTCATGTTTAAAAAAACTTTATATTTTGAGTATGTTTTTAGTATTAAAGTTGTCTGAATTAAATTAATGTAAAAAACTAATCAAATATTGTTTTATCTCAGACATTTTTTGTGATTTTTGTCTATTCAGTCTGAGATGAGATGATGTGCTTTAACTAATAAAAAATAGTTTAATTATTGACTAATTTTTTTAATTCAATTGAGAATGAGCACACTCTATATCAATAAAAGTTAATTTCAAATGCTTATAATATGTATTATAATATGTTAAGAACTTTTCATAGTATTAATTCATATACTCTGAACTTCATTGTGATGACTATGTAATTTATAAGTGATAAAAACAACATCATTAAAAGATAATATTTATTTAATATAAAGTTAATTTTGTAGTTGAATTAAGAATTGTGTCAATAGCATAAAACTTTTCTAATTGGCTTTTTGTTAGCTTATAATAATAAAACAGTTTAATTTTAACTACATTAATTGTTGCAATAAGAGCTGCTGCATATTTGTTGCAGTAAAAAGCATTGCATTTTCTCTCTGATTTCTTCAAATGATCAAAAAAAAAGTTGTATAAATGGAAAATTTTATAAATACTTAACTTTTGTGATTGTTACAGACCAACCATGAAGAGGCATAACTGTGACACCCTGATAAGATAAGACTCTACAGCACAGCACTAGAGCAAGGCAGACAAGATCATGTGACAAGAAAGTATATTCTTAGTGGTAGAAGAAGCCATGGTAGATATACCAAGATAGATATACTATAGTATATCTACTGAGGGGGTTATACCAGAAGAAAATATATCAACAGAAGAACTAAATATATAAAAGAGCTCATTCCCACTTAGCAGATGTATTTAGTTTTTCATATTTAATCTGATTATATTATTTACTATTTACTACAGGTCAGTAAGAACAGTACTGAAAGAATTATAATTCAACTAGGCCTTACTTCTGACTTAGCTATTGTTATTTAATTAAGACTCACTAAGTTATTTGATGTATAAAGCCTTACTTAACAAACTGTGGTAAGCAGACTGCATTGACTGCTTATGAACAAGACCTAAGCAGGTTTAAGTCATTAAGAAGAAACCAGATAAAGTGTTTCATTGAGCCTTCTCTAACAAACAGTACAATAAAATAGCTAGAAAGAATTCTGAGGTGGTAACACATTAAATGCTCTTGACTCTGTTACCAAAGGCTCAAGTATTATAATCAAGAATAGCAAGTCATCATGTTAGCATTCAAGACAGCAGAAAAGCAACCAGCTGTGAGACCAGTGACCTTAGCACAGTCACCACCAGTGACAACATCTGAAGACAATGACAAACCAGACAATTTGGAATTGATGAAAGAGATTAAATGATTGTGCACAATGATACAGAAAAACAATACAAAAAATATCAAAAAAAGACTTAAACAGTTTCAAGAAATGATTCAAAAACTCAATAAATCACAACACACACAACAGGCCACTACAACTCAACTCAAACTACTGAAACTTAAACTATTTGATGAGCAATCTCACTGTTTACAGGCATTCTTTACTCAGCTTAAATTGTATTTCAAAATGACAGAGATCATCAGAGATTACAACAAAATCATGCTAGTGATATTCTACATAAAAGAATTAGCATTTGATTAAATCAATCTCATTGTGAAGAACAGAAAAGAAAACTAAAATAACAAAAAAAACCAAGATGAGATCACTAAGCAAGTATTCAGCAGATACATAAATTTCACCACAGAATTAAATAAAGCTTTTAAAGTAATCAATCAGACTAAAGTCATAAAACAGAAACTGCAATAACTTTAACAGACTAAATCAGCCAGACAGTACACAACACAGTATCAACAAATCATGTCTCACTTGCAATGAGAAAACAAAGTGCAGGTTGTGACATATAAACAAGAACTAAGAGAGAAAGTCCAGGACAAATTAGTCAGAGAAAAACCAATTATCAATATCAATAAATTGATTGAATGATTTATATAAATCAATGACAGAATTTATAAGAGAAAGTTAGCCAAGCAACAAGCAAAACAATGGAGAAATAATGGACAGCCTACATGGCATCTATAGTACACTAATTAAGAATAACAGCAGAGAGAATTTAAAGTGAACCCTTACAGGCTGCAACTGATGGAATTGGACACAACACAACACAACAGAAAGACAAGACCAAGACTAAGCCAGAGAACAAGCAAAAGAAAAAGATCATATACTATAACTGCCAGAAGAAAGAGCATATAGTTAGACACTGCAAATCACTCAAAAAAAAGACACAATGGCTTAATGCAACAAGCAACAAAATTAGTGATAATGACTTTTCAGAGATCAACTTTAGTAATGAACTTAAAAGCCAAGAATGAGCACAATATGAAGAGTTACAGCATTTAGAATATAAAGAAAGAAACTGAGAACCAATTGAGACACTCAAAAAGACAATGAGACCACATAAAATCATGACACAAATTGAAGATAAGATGAATGAAGTATTTTAAAAGACATCTGAAGAACTTAACTACAATAACAGCATCAAAGAGCAACAAATTGTGAAGCACATAAGAACTGAAACAGACTTCACAGTTGAGACCATTATTGACACAGTAAAGATGATAATGATAGAACTGAACAAAGACATAAGCAACACTTTAGAAAATGTTGAAATAATTGTGAATCAGATTATAAGTATCAAGCAATACAAAAAAAAAAAAGAAATAGCAATACTAAATGAAGAAAACAGCAAAGCAAGACAACTTAAATAATGAAATCATCAGATGATACACACAAGAACAAAGCATGCAACAAATTTATAAAGAACTAATGAGAAACAATGAGAATTCCACCACTGAAGAATGGCATAAAGCTAGTGAAACATCTGAGAGATCAGAAAGTGAATGAAGATTACTTAAAACCAAAGAAAAATCAGGCAATAAGGCAACTGAGGCTGAGATGTGAGTAATAGATTTTACTTTGCTAAATTTAAATGAGAATAGTCATAAGCAAGAGACTTATCAGACTGAGACTCAAGAGAATTTCCCACAGAGAGAAACATCAGCTTACTGTGATAAGCCAGAATGTACATGTATAGAGTATTAGAAACATCTACAGCACAAGAACATGCATTGAACAGCATGTTATGACAACTATTACATAAAGCACTATGATGTGAAGGTCAGCAGTGTATATTTTCCATAGGAAAATTAAACCAGAAGACAACAATAAAAGTGACAACATCAGATAGCAGTGACAACTAGAGGCCAACATGTCAAAATACAGGCTAAGATTATAGGCCAGCCAGCTAGAGTGCTAATTGGCTCAGAAGCCACAGAAAACTTTATGAATTTAAGATTTATGAAGAAACTACAGATTTTAGAAATAGTCAAACAACAGCCAGTATCAATTTCAGAACTCAATGAAAAGAATTTGAAACAGTTTCTGACCACAGAGACAGAATTGATATCAGTCTCAGTTCAGAATCATTTGAAGTTACTCAACTTTGATATGACCAAAGTTGGAGAATATGATGTGGTACTCAAAATACCATAGCTAAAATGACACAATCTAGAGATTGACTGAACATATAATAAGATACAGTTTACATAATGTACATGCAGAATAAGGCCAAAACAAGACCATTCACAGGCCTCAGAGAGTTGAGTAAGAAGCAAGATAGAGTCAGCTATAAAAAAGACTGAGTTAAGAGAAACAACCAGTGACTCTAGAATGAAGAAACAGACAGAGCCTAAAAAGCCTACAGATAGTGAGTTAATGAATGAGACTATGCAAAGAGATATGCAAACTTAAGAGAGACAGCATAGTCAAGTATTATACAGCACCACAGTGAGCAAAAGAGAAGCACAAGAAGCAACAAAACCAACAATTCTAAAGAAGTATAAGTGATTTAAAAATTTCTTTGATCTTAGTATCAATGAAGAATTGCCAGACCATAGATCATTTAACCATAAGATACCTCTAATGAAAGGAAAAAAATCAACATGCAAACTGATTTACTCAATGTCAGAAAGAGAAGCAAAAGTTGCAAAAAAATACATTGACAACAAATTGAGACAAGATTACATTGAACTAGTGACATTATCAGCAGAATACTCAGTGTTATTTATGTCAAAGAAAGACAGCAACTTATAATTCTGTATCAACTACAGATAGCTGAACAAGATTACAATCAAAGACAAATATTCATTACTGTTGATCACAGAGATACAAGATGTAGTATAAAAAGCAAAATAGTTTACAAAATTTAATATTGCAAATGTATACAATTAAATATAGATCAAACCTAAAGACAAATGAAAAACAGCATTTAGAATCAAGTTTGGACACTATCAGTATAAGATTATGTCTTTTGAATTGATAAACACACCAGCAATGTTTCAGAGATTTATCAATTTAGTACTAAGTGAATATCAATTTGACTTCATTATAGCTTATTTGAATGACATTTTAGTATTCTTCAAGAGCTTTGAAAATTATGTCAGACACATCAGAATGGTACTATAAAGACTACAACTAGCAAAGCTACAACTCAAGCTAAAGAAGTGTGAATTCCATGTTTAGAAGATAAACTTTCTAAAACATCAAATTATCTAAAAAGAGATATAAACAGATTAACTAAAGATTCAGACAATTAGAGATTGGCCAGTACCAACAAATCTATGAGAATTACAAGCATTTATTGGAATGGTGAACTATTACAAATGATACATTGGACAATACACAAATATCATAAGATCACTATTTAATCTTTTGAAAAAGGAGAAAAAGTTCCAATGAACAGAAACAGAACAGAAAGCATTTAAAGAAATAAAAATGAAAATGACAATGGCACCAGTGATTAAACAGCACAATTCAGTGAAGAAAACAATCATTGAGACTAACACATCAGACTACACAATTGGAGTAGTGATGTCACAGCTAAATGACAATGGAAAGCTACACTCAGTGACATATTACTTGAGGAAAATGATACCAGCAAAACTCAATTATGAGATCCACAATAAAAAATTGTTGACCATAGTGACAGCATTTTGATAGTGAAAAGTATATTTTGAAGAAGCTAAGCATATAATCAGAGTGATCACAAATTATAAGAATCTTACTTACTTTACAATAACTAAAGTGTTAACACAAAGACAAGCAAGATAAGCAGAGATATTGGTAAATTACAACTTCAAGATTGAACATTGCAGTGAAAAGCAAAATAAGCAAGCAGACATACTTAGCAGACAATCAAATTACAAGAAAGAAGTTCTTGAACCAGAATCAGTGCTATTGAAATTTCAGAAGAATAAAATAATGATGTACAATAAACAGACAGTGACATTAGCAGTGACAATAACCATTGAGAGTCAAAATAAGAAACTAATACAGATTATCAGATGAGAAATTGCAAAAGATGAAAATCTCAAAATAATTAAAGAAAAAACCAACAAGATAATAGAAGACAACAGATTGATTTACTACAATAAATTGATATACATACTGTTTACAGCAAAAACAGAAGTGATTAAGAGATATCACAAGCCACTAATGAAAGAACATTTTGAAACTAAAAAGACAGAAGAATTGATATTAAAAAACTTCTATTTTCCAAACATGTAATAGACAATATACCAATACTTAAAGAAATGTGACACTTGTTAAAGGAACAAAGCAGTAAAATATCTATCATATAGAGAATTACAATCACTTGTAGTACCCACTCAACCTTGGGAATGAATTATCATGAATTTTATTACACAATTACCAGAGTCAAAGAAGAACAGAGTTACATACAACACTATTCTCACAGTAGTGGATATATTGACAAAATATACATATGCAATACCAACAAGGACAAATGCAACAGTCTCAAAGACAGTATATTTATTACTTCAATATGTGTTTAGCAAACACAATACACTGAAGAGAATTACAACAGACAAAGATTTACAGTTCACATCAAAATTATGAAAGATGTTGATAAATATGACTGGCATTGAGCATAGACTCAGCACAGTTTATTATCTACAAACAGATGAACAAACAGAAAGAATGAATCAGACAATTGAGTAGTATTTACAAAACTATATGAATTACAACTAGAGCAATTGAGTTAAACTGCTACTTATGGCACAATTTGCATACAACAATTCAATCAACACAACAACCAAAGAAACACTGTTTTATATCAATTTTGAGTATAATTCTGAATTTGGCAGTGAACTAAAGAAAACACAAGAAATAAACCACAAAGCAGAAAAGAAAGTGACACAACTACAAACATTGCACAAGCAACTACAGAAAGATATCAAATTTGCAAACCTCAGAATGGCAGTTTACTACAACAAAACTCACCAAAAGAGACCTAACCTAAAAAGAGAGGAAAAAGTATACTTGCTATGCAGAAACATTAAAATGAAACAACCAAGCAGCAAACTTGACAGCAAAAAAATCAAATCATTTATTATTGAAGAGAAAATTGAACTGGTGAACTACAAATTGAAACTACCAGACAGCATAAAGATACACTTGATTTTTCATATCTCATTATTGGAACTAGCACCACAGAGCACTCAGATGTGAGATGAAGAGACCAAAACCACAAAAGAAGAATACAAAGTTGAAAGAATTCTAGACAAAAGAAAGGTCAACAGACAAACATAATATCTAGTAAAGTGGAAGAGATACAATACCTCAGAGAATACTTGAGAACTCATCAAGAATTTGATGAACTGTTGACACCTGATGAAGAAATATTGAGACTGGCAGAAGTTCAGAAACTGAGACTCAGATCACAAAGAAATTGACTTATTAAAAAACCACTAAGAGTAGCTGATAGCTCTTGACACTGACAATTGCTTTCATCAGCAAGACAATCAAGCTCAGCAATATTCTCAGCTGACAAAGAGTTCTCTTTATCTAATGCATTCATCACAAAGGCATTGTAATTTAACATTTTTAAACCACACTCTTTTAGAAACTTTTGTTGACAGTGAAGGTGAGTATGCTTAGCAAAGGCTGAATTCAGCTGAGATTGCAGCTGTTGAAGTTCAAGATTGGCAGCAAAAAGCTTTTCTTGAAGCTTAGACTCCACACATTTAAGCTCATTTCATTCTTTCTCACTATGAAGAGAACATTCACATTTGTGACCACAACAAGTGCACTCAGCACACTTTTTATTTTGAGAAGTTATGATGCAAGGACAAGCAAGAGAAAGACAACAATTGCATAGAAAAGATGAGCAATAACTGCTGTGACACATACAGTTATACTGACACTCACAATTAGCCTTGGAAACAGACAACATGATAGGCTTGAAAAAGGTTACTTATGAAAAAGAGTCAGAGTCCCAATGGTGACATAAGCAAGTACTCTACTTATGTGTCTTTAGAGATGAAAATCTTAAAAGAAGAAAGTAATGTTACAGACCAATTATAAAGAGGCACAACTGTAACACTCTGATAAAATGAGACTCTACAGCATAGCACTAGAGCAAGGCAGACAAGGTCACATGACAAGAAAGTATATTCTTGGTGGTAAAAGAAGCTATGGTAAATATACCAAAATAGATATACTATAGTATATCTACTGAAGAAGTTATACTAGAAGAAAATATACTAACAGAAGGACTGAATATATAAAAGAGCTTATTCCCACCTAGCAGATGTATTTAGTTCTTCACATTCAATCTGATTATATTATTTATTATCTACTACAAGTCAGTAAGAACAGTACTGAAAGAATTATAATTTAATCAGGCCCTACTTCTAACTTAGCTATTGTTATTCAATTGAGACTCACTAAGTTATCTGACATATGAAGCCTTACTCAACAAACTGTGGTAAGCAGGCTACATTGACTGCCTACAGACAAGATCTAAGCAGGTTTAGATCATTGAGAAGAAACTAGATAAAGTGTTCTGTTGAGTCTTCTTTAACAAACAGTACAATAGAATAGCTAGAAAGAATTCTAAAGTGGTAACAGTGATGCACTAACACATTTGATGATTGTAGAAAAAAGTTCTAAAATAGTCAGTAAAATATTTACATAGTTTCACTTCTTATTTTTGAACTTTAATATAGTATATCACTTGTGGTTCTGCTTTAAGTTCAATCAACAAAAAATATTAGTCTTTATTTCTCAAACATGTTTTAACATATTATAAACACTTTCTCAGCAAATTTTGACATTTTGAATCAATTCTACACAAACAGAGCTATGTGTTTATTTTGATTTATAATATTTTTATTCATTAGAATTCTAATGAAGTTTAAACTGCTTAAGTTATTGTAAAAATGAATTAACAGTGATAGCAAATAAACTGGTTAAAAAAAACTAAAAAACTAAATTTAAACCATTTAAACTATTTTTGGTTTAGTTCAGTTTAAAATTTTCAAACTCATGAGTGATTTTTAAAAAGTCTAAACTGAACTATAGTTTTTTAATTAATTATTTGATTTAATTCAGTTCAGTTTTTTAAATTAGGTTTTAACCATTTAAACCATAAGTAATTTTGAGTATTATAAAGTAATAATAATTATAATATTACAATAAATAATATTATAAAATTATTAGAAAATATTAAGATTAAAGCTATATAAACTTATAATATTAAAATATAAATGTTCAAATTAACTTAAGTTAAATTGTATTTAGACTTTATACTGGCCTTTAGTATGAACTGTTTGTCAAAGACAATAACTAAAAATCAATTTATTTACTGATATCTTTCACTAACATATTAAAATGTTAAATATAGATAATTTTTTTTTGATTTATGAGAATCTAATTTATTATTAACATGATATAAAAGTTATAAGTTAATATATTGTTTTTGTTGTTTATCATCATTTATTAAAAGCATATCAGTATTTAAAAAATTAATACTATTATTCTCATTATTTTGATCATTTTTAACATTACTAATCTCATCAGATTTTAAGTCTTCAAAGTTGAGTTATTGAATATTTAAAAAATTAATATTCATCTCATCATGTAATGCCTCAAATTCTTATTGAATTGTAAAATGATTTGTGCATATGAGAAGCATTAAAACATAAATTGTCTTTGGTAATAAATGGCTTCAGCAATAGTGATAAATATTTTGAGCACTGTTAAAAAAATATTCAATCTCAACATCACTAGAAGAAATTGCAAGAAAGTCTCAAGCCATAATTGCAAGAATAGAAAATTACTGTGCATTTGATTTTCAATAGATGAGAATATCTTTTAAATTATAAGTATTTAATTTAACTTAAGTTAGAAATTATTAAGAATTATAGAAAAAAAAAATTCATATTTTCACAAAAATACATTTAAATCTTTTGGTAAAAATCATTATTCAAAGAGATATAACAACAATTTGAAAGTAAAGCACAGTTCAAAGTAGAAAATGAAAAAAAAGTTGCTAATTGCACTTTGATATTTGAGTTTCAATTTACATAGTATTGAAAGATTTTATGAAAAACTTTTTAATAAAGTTTATATCAATCTGTTGAGTCATTTTCCTATACAGAAGTTTTGAAACATTGTAATTTTAAATCTAAATGAAGAATAGTAGCAATTGCATATATAAATTTTTGAGATTTATATGTTTTTTGCATAATAAGCTTTAACCTTTTTAGAAGCTTTGATTAATGCATTTTGTAATTAAATTTTTCATACTATTCTTTTTGTGTTTAAATGTTTAATTGAATCATTAAAATAATTGAATAATGCATTGTAAATTTAATAAACTTAAGCAAAAGCAAAAAATTAAGCAACTTGTTAAAGTGCATAATATTATTAAGATTAATAATTTAACTCTTTCTTTATATTCAAAGCTGTCATTTATTACAAAAGTCAAATGAAAAAAGCAAAAACAAACAAATGTACATTTAGACAAAATAAGAAAAAGAGACAAAGTAATTGATAAAATGCTGTGAAAAGCTCAACACATCAAAAAAAAGGTAAAAATGCATCATATCAGCTTTATTCAGAACCTCAACATGTAAAATACTTTACATACAAAAAAAACTTAGATAAAAAGTTAATTATCTCATTAAAAATATTTACTCAATTAAAAGAAACAAAATCATCAAAAAAGACAAACACATTAATAAAACAAACCTTAGCTAAAAAGATATTAGAAAGCTGACAAAAATTATTTTTTTTAATCAAAAATTTACTGTGATTATCAATCACTTTAAGCAAAGAAAATAAACTATATCAACAACTAATAATATAGTATAGATAAAAGGTAGAGAATAATATAAAAATATTATCATCATTCATATTATAATACAAGTTAAAAACACTATTATACACAGTTATAATACAAAATTAAAATTAAAAAAGCTCAAGGCCAAAACAAAATAATAGAAAAATCACATCAATTAAACAAGTAGTTTAAAGAAGTCATACTAGAATTTAAAGACAGAAAAACATTTCTCTGCTGAAAAAACTTAACAAAACTTCAACACACTAATGTGCTCATTAATATGCATTATGAACTTTAAAAGCTCAGTACAAAACCAATAAAGCTATAGCAGAGACCATTCAAAATAATTAGTTAAAAAATTAAAGACATTAAAAGCAGCATTTAAATTAGCATTCTCATTCTTAACTATAATAAAACAATATAAATAATTTGAGACATATAATTAGTCAGAAGTACTTACACAAAGCAATAAATTTTTATTCTCTGACTTAATAGAGCAATATAAAAAATTCAAAGCACATAGTGAGACAAGGTTAGTCATTTGCAGCAACACATTATCATTTTTAAATTCAACAAAACAGCAAAAACAATTTAAAAAATATAATTAGTCAATTATATTCACACACAGTGACTTTTTAAACTGTCTCAGCATTTAATCAAGTTTACTTTCATTGTTTAAAAAGTAAATGTGACAAGCAACATAAGCAGTGAAAGTTAATTAGTCAACATAATTTATATTGATCAATGAATCACTTATTATAATGAAATAATATGAAGTACAAGTAAAAGAAATAAGCATAACTGTGCAAAATAGCTCAAATAAATTATCAGCAATTAAATTCATTAATTTATTTAGCTTAGATGAGAAGTCAAAGCACTTAATAAAAGTATTTATATCTTATTAGAATTAATTAATATACATAATCAAAGAGAATAATTGTCAATAAAGAAAAAATACTCACAAAGATTATAACAATAATAGTTTTTTATTTATGTACAATTTGCACAAATATCATTAGCAACTCTCACAATTATTACACAACAGTCAAAAGAGTTTAAATTTTTAAAACATTACACACATTGAAAGTAGCAAACAACTTCACATGACTGTATTAAAATAGTCAAAACTCAGTGCTTGCTTGTACTAGAATTTTGCATTTTAAAACATTTATTATTGTTAAAATGTCAAAATACTTTATGCTTGATGAATATATTCATTATTAAACATTGCATAGTTCTCATTAGATGAAAATTCATAAGTAGCAGTAAATTTTATAGCACATCAAAGTTGAAAAAACAATATAAGCTATTTTTGTGAAAATTGATAATTATAATGACATAACATATTAATAGTGAGTTTTTAAAAATTAAAGTCATTAGCACACACAAAGTGAATTTTTAAAATGTTTAGTTTACATAAAAAGTGCAATTAAATGTTATAAAAACTAATTGAGCAACACAAGTAGTTAAGATAAAAGTACAATAAAATGTTGAGTGAGAAGCAAAGTTTTTACAAAAAAAACAAATCAATAAATATTGAAATATTTTTTAAAATGAAAATTTAGTACAATAAAAAGTCATTAAAATGATTATACTCTCACATCTAGCAGTTAATTAGTGGTCACTGGCATGAGAATGGCTATAATTCAATTGGTCAGAAAAAGAAGTATTTATTATACTAATAATAAAAATAATAAAAAGAAATGAAACTAATCAAAATATAATAAATTAAAATAATCAAAAATGATTAGCTGAGCTAATTGTGAGACACAATTGAAAGAAATAAAAGACTAAAAAAAAAGTAATAAGAAAAAAAGTGAGAAAAAAATCTATAAAAAGAAGAAATATACATTAAAAGTTAGAAAATCACATTAAAATCAACAAAAAATTACATTAGCAGAATAATAAAATTATTCAAAGCAATCACATTAAACATTTAAAATTAAGCTTTTTAATTACAATAAGCATTTTAATTTAATGAATTCAAATGCAGAATTAGCTCACTTGCTTATAATGTTATTTGCTTTTAAAAAAATAATTTAATTCTTTAATCAGAAAAAATATTTAAGAAAAGTAATTGAAAAAATAAAAAACTGAAAAAACTAGCTAAGTTTATACTAAATATTAAAATTTGCTAATGAAACTTAGCTTTATCACTATGATTAACAATGTAAATTTACTTATTTCACCAATTATAATATGGCCTTCACTTAACATTTTTATATTGTGCTTATGAACTGCTCACAAATGAAGATTTAAATAATCAAATTGAACAAAAAATTTAATAAAACAAAGCAATTAGATAATATTACATAGTTAGTCATAGACAATTTGACAAAATTCTGATAAAGAAGAATGTGATATTCAGCAATTACTAAAGTGATATAGCATTTTTAAAGTATTACATAAATATATTGAGTAAGCTAATCAGTCACCATAATTAGCTTCATAAATTAAGTGTTTTAATTAACTCATTAGTATTTTAATAAATTCACTAGTATAAAGCTTAACTTTATTAGTTAGCTAATTTAAGTTGTCAATAAAAGAACTATATAACTTAGCAACTAGCTATTAAATAAAAAACTATGCAATCTTTTACAGACAAAATCACACAAGTAGTTTTTGAGTAAACTAGTTAAATTAAACCTTTAAAACCATAACTAAACTGCTCAAACCACTTATTAGGCAGATTGATTTAAGTATTTTAAAATCTATAATGGTTTAAGCTCTTCTCTGAACTGAACTGAATTACTTACTAAAACCATTTTGAACCATATTTTATTATTGTATTTAAATTACTAAATGTAATTTATCAATACTTTAATCAAAAGTATAAAATCACTAGAATATTTAATATATATTTAAAAAAAATTATTTAAAAATGGTAAATTACATACAGTAATTTATCTCAATATAGCTAGCGCAAGGTCATGTGACTTAATCTAACTCAAGTTAGTAGCTAAGCTTGCAGATCTAGTTTAAACAGTTAAAACTGAATTGTTTGTTTTAAATCTGCAAGAGTTTAAGATATATATATATATATATAATTATAACTGCTTTCTGCAGTTTAAGCCCTCTCTTGAACCAACTTAAACTACTCATTTAACCAGTCTATTTTTGAGTAAAAAAATCAACATCTTGGTTAAAGAGAGAAATAGTCAAATGAATTTCACAATCATTGAATTTTTAAAATGAATAAATTTTCAAAGTAAATAAAAGCTATATTAACTGTGCAATCACAAGCAATGATAATAAAGTCAAATTTATTTCATTTTTTTCATTCAGAAGTTTACAAGACAATGTGCTGAATACTAAACAAAACACTCATCAGAATTAAAAATAAATAAATTATATTAATAAAAAAATCAAATAATACTTTAAAATATAAAGCAATCAAATTTAATGTGTTTATGCTATATCAATTTGGCTTTATAGCATTCTATTAACACAATAGTATTTCAAGACTAAATAAAATAAAGCCTTACATAGTAGTTGAATATTTAGTGAGATACAAATTATTAAACATTTAAAAAATTTTTAACTTTAAACTGAAGAGAAATGCTTAAGTCTTTCATATATAAAATGTAGTGTTCAACAAGACAAAAAAATATGACTCAAACAACTTTATACTGAGCATAAGACTTAAAGTTGAATTTCTCAAACTATTTATTAAAATATAAGCACTGCTAGAAATTTTTAAGCTAGTTGACATTCAGAATATTTACCACTTAAATATAATAAAAAATAAAGTGAAAAAGCAACTAAAGCATTAAAATATTAGTTAAGCTTAACACCAGAAGTTTGCTCAGCACTATAATATTAAGTTTACTAAAAATGACAATATTATGATTAGTGCTGAAAATTAAATAACCACATCAATTATTAAAAATTTAAACTTAAAATATTTAATATTGCTAAACTTAACTTTGTCATTTGTTTAAGCATTTACTTAGTTGCTTATTTAGCAGCATCTCAAGCAGACTTCAGCATTTAATTTAGATATTTTTATAATCTCAAATTAATATTATAAAATGCTTAAAAGATTTTCTGATTTAAAAAAAACTTAAGCATTTACACTTTTGCTAAGACATTATCTTATTTAGCACTATTACAAGTGAAGTATTAAACACCACAAAATTCACTAAAAAAGTATTTGAAAAATATATCAAATATTTTTTCAAAAGTTTTATTGCAAGATAAGTTATCAAAGCTTAACTCATTAAAAGATGACTATAATAAAAAAAGTGAGAATGAAGTGAACTTAATTACATTATATAATTCTTATACTGTTTAAAATTTATATTATTCTGCACTAACTTCTTTAAAATCTTTTACTTTTAAAAAAGTTCATTTTAATAAAAACTTTACTTTGTAAATGCTTTTGTCATTGTTTAAACTAAGCAAAGAGATTAAATTAACACCAAGCTTATTTTTAATTTTAAATGAAAAACAGAAGCTAAAGCTGAGATAAGCATTTTATGTTCAACTATTAAACACTTTATCAAATTTGAATATGAGTTTTTATTATGTTTTTATGATAAAAGCATTTAAGCATTGAAAAAAGTTTTTAAATCAAACTCTGAATTAAAAGCATTATTGAGATAATTTTTTTACACTCTCAAAAAAATAATAAAATATAAGAAAATATATGTTTAAAAATTGACTAAATATATGCTGCTAAAAAGAAAGTAAATGACTTTGCTGTTTTAAGCATCTATTAGAAAATTGATTAATTACATAATTTCTTCATTGTGTCTTTAAAATGAGTTTTTACATACAAGTTCAATGAAGAAAAATATTTTTTAAAATTTAAAACTCATCTCTGCATTAAAAATGATCTTCAATTTGTCACACAAAAAAACATTGCTGCTACTACTTTAGCTGCAAAATTGTTCAGAATAATAATGTTTTTCATTGCAGCATTTGATATGAAAATAGTTCAATTAAAAATAATTAATGTCTTTATTCAATTTAATTTTAACAAGATTATTTACATTGAACTTTTTTCTGAAATGCAAAAAGCAAACAAAATATAGCTATTGTTACAGACCAATCAAATGAGCAGTGGAAATACATGAAAGAGACAGATAAAACTTTGTAGAATGACAACAGAGAATGATCAATCACATGATAAGAAAAAAGTTTAAAATCATGTGACAAGAAATAGTCCATGAAGGACTATAGAGAAATAGTCCACAAGGGACTAAGAAATTGTAGTTTAGCAGAAACTATTAAGAAGAAGTTCATATAAAACTATAAAAAATCATAGAAAAAGAACTAAATCATAGATTATATAAAAACACTCATTTTTACTCTACAAATGTATTTAGTTTTTCACACTCAATCTATTATATTGTTTTATCTACTATTTACTACAGGTTAGTAAAAATAGTATTGAAAAAATTATGATTTAATCAGACTCTATTTCTAACTTAGCTATTGTTATTTAGTTAAATTCACCAAGTTATATAACATACAAAGCTTTACTCAAAGAACTGTGGTAAGCAGGCTGCATTAACTGCCTAAGAATAAAATCTAAGTAAGTTTAGATTATCAAGAAGAAATCAAGCTAAATGTTCTATTGAGCCTTCTTTAACTAATAGTGCAATAGAATAGCTAGAAAAAATTCTAAGGTGATAATACATTAAGTGCTCTTGACTCTGTTACTAAAAGCTTAAGTATTATAATCAAAAAACAGCAATCATTATGTCAGCATTCAAGAATACAGAAAAACAACTAGCTGTAAAACCAGTAACCTCAGCACAGTTATTATCAGTGACAACATCTGAAGATAATAATGAATTAAACAATTCAGAATTGATAAAAGAAATTAAATAGTTGTGCACAATGATACAGAAGAACAATATAAAAAATATTAAAAAAAGACTCAAATAGCTTCAAGAAATAATTCAGCAACTTAAAAAACCACAAAGCACACAGCAAGTCACTACAACTTAACTCAAACCACTGAAATCTAAATCATTTGATGGACAATTTCACTGTTTACAAGCATTTCTTACTCAGCTTAAATTATATTTTAAAATAACAGAAATCACCAGAGATTACAACAAGATTATGCTAGTGATATTCTACATAAAGAAATCAGCATTTAATTGAATCAATCTCATTGTGAAGAACAGAAAAGAAAACTGAGACAATAAAAAGAACTAAAATAAAATAATCAAATAAGTATTTAATAAATACATAGACTTTGCCACAGAGTTAGATAAAATCTTTGAAGTGATCAACAAAAACAAAGTCATAAAACAGAAATTGCAATAACTTCAACAGACTGAATTAGCTAAACAGTACACAACACAGTATCAACAAATTATATCTCACTTGCAATGGGAAAACAAAGTGCAGATTGTAATCTATAAACAAGAACTAAAAAAGAAAGTTCAGAACAAATTAGCTAGAGAAAAATCACTCACTAACATTAATAAATTAATTAAATGATTTATACAAATTGATAACAAAATCTATAAAAAAGATTGCTTAAGCAACAAGCAAAACAATAAAGAAATGATGAATAGCCTACATAGCATTTACAGTACATCAATCAAGAACAGTGGCATAAAGAATCTAAAGTGAACTCTTACAGATTATAATTAATAAAATTGAATACAACACAACAGAAAGAAAGGCCAAGACTAAGCCAGAGAACAAGCAAAAGAAAAAAATTATATGCTATAATTACTAAAAGAAGAGGCATATAGTCAGAAACTGTAAATCACTCAAGAAAAAAACACAATAGCTTAACACAATAAGCAACAAAGTCAGCAACAATGACTTTTTAAAAATTAACTTTAGTGATGAACTAAAAAGCTAAGAATGAGCACAATATGAAGAATTACAGCATTCAGAATATGAAGAAAAAAACTGAGAATTAATTGAAATGCCTAAAAAATAATAAAACTACACAAAATCATGACACAACTCAAAGATAAAATAAATGAAGTATTTTAAAAAATATCTAAAGAACTTAATCACAATAACAATACTAAAAAGCAATAAATTGTAAGACATATAAGAATTAAAACAAACTTCACAGTTGAGACCATCATTAATGCAGTAAAGATGACAGTGATAAAATCAAATAAAGACACAAATAACACTTTAGAAAACATTGAGATGATTGCAAATCAAATTATAAGTATTAAACAATACAGAAGAAGAAAAAAACAATAACATTGAATGAAGAAAATAGCAGAGTAAAATAACTCAAACAATGAAATCATCAGATGATATGCACAAGAACAAAATATGAAACAAATTTACAAAAAATTAATAAGAAATGATGAGAATTTCACCACTAAAGAATGGCACAAAGTTAGTGAAATACCTGAGAAGTCAGAAAGTGAAATGAGATTGCTTGAAATCAATAAAAAATTAGACAATAAGACAACTGAGGCTAAAATGCAAGTGATAAATTTCACTTTGCTAAACTCAAAAGAGAGTAGCTATAAGCAAGAAGCTTATTAAACTAAGACTTAAAAGAATTTCTCACAGAGAGAAATATTAGCTTACTGCAATAAGCCAAAATGTACATGCATAAAGTATTAAAAACACTTACAATACCAAAGCATGCATTGAACAACATGTTATAAAAACTACTGTTTGACACATTACAGCTCAAAGATTGACAATGCATATTTTTCACAAGAAAACTAAATCAGAAGATAACAAGAAAAACAGTAACATTAGATGGCAGTGACAGCTAAAGACTAACACATCAAAATACAGGCTAAGATTATAAGCCAGCCAGCTAAAGTGCTAGTTGACTCAGAAGCCACAGAAAACTTTATAAATTTAAAATTCATGAGAAAGTTACAGATTTTAAAAAAGGCTAAACAATAGCTAATATCAATTTCAGAACTCAATGAAGAAGATTTAAGACAATTTTTAACTACAGAGACAGAATTAATATTAGTCTCAGTTTAAAATCATTTAAAGTTACTCAACTTTAATATAATCAAAGTTGAAGAATATAATGTAGTGTTCAGAATACCATAGCTAAAGCAACACAATTTAAAGATTGATTGAACACACAATAAAATATAGTTCATAAGATATATATGCAGAATAAAATCAAAACAAGACTACTCACAGGCCTTAGAAAGTTGAGTAAGTAAGAAAGAGTCAGCTACAAAAAAGACTAAGTTAAAAAAAACAATTAGTGGCTTTAAAATAAAAAAATAAAAAGATTTTGAAAAGCTTACAGATAGCAAATTAACAAATGAAACTATGCAAAAAGACATGTAAACTTAAGAGAGACAGCATAGTTAAGCACTATATAGCACCACAGTGAGCAAAAGAGAAATACAAAAAGCAATAGAATTAATAATTTCAAAGAAGTATAAGCAATTTAAAAATCTTTTTGATTTTAGTATTAATGAAGAATTGCTAGACTATAAATCATTTAATTATGAAATATCTTTAATAAAAAAGAAGAAAGCAACATACAAATCAATTTACTCAATGTTAGAGAAAAAAGCAAAAATTGCAAAAGAATACATTAATGACAAATTAAAATGAGATTATATTAAACCAGTGACATTATCAGCAAAATACTTAATGTTATTTATGCCAAAGAAAAACAGTGACTTACAATTCTGTATTGACTACAAACAGTTGAATAAAATTACAATTAAAGACAAATATCTATTACTGTTGATTACAAAGATACAAGATGTAATATAAAAAGCAAAATAATTTACAAAATTTAATGTTGCAAATATATACAATCAGATATAAATCAAACTCAGAGATAAATAAAAAACAGCATTTAGAACTAAGTTTAAACACTATCAGTATAAAATCATGCCATTTGAATTGATGAATACATTAGTGACATTTTAAAGATTTATTAATTCAGTACTAGGCAAGTATCAATTTGACTTTGTTATAGCTTATTTAAATGATATTTTAGTATTTTTTAAGAGCTTTGAAAATCATGTCAGACACATCAAAATGATACTATAAAAACTACAACTAGCAAAACTATGACTTAAGTTGAAGAAATGTGAATTTCATGTTCAGAAAACAAATTTTCTAAAACATTAAATAACTTAAGAAAAAATAAAGATAAATTAATTAAAAATTCAGGCAATCAGAGATTAGCTAATATCAACAAATCTATAAGAATTACAAGCATTCATTAAGATGATGAACTACTATAGATGATACATTAAATGATACATAAATATTATAAAACTATTATTTAATCTTTTGAAAAAGAAGAAAAAGTTTCAATAGATAGAAACATAATAGAAAGCATTTGAAAAAATCAAGACAAGAATAACAATAGCATCAGTAATCAGATAGCACAACTTAATGAAAAAAATAATTATTGAGACTAACACATTAGACTATGCAATTAAAGCAGTTATGTCACAGTCAGATGACAATAAAAAGCTATATTCAGTAGCATATTACTTAAGAAAGATGATATTAACAGAACTTAACTATAAAATTCATAACAAGAAATTGTTGGCTATAGTAACAGTATTTCAATAGTGAAGAGTATATCTTAAAGAAGTCAAACACACAATTAAAGTAATCACAAATCACAAGAATTTTACTTACTTTATAACAATTAAAGTATTAACACAAAGACAAGCAAGATAAGTAGAGATATTGATGAATTACAACTTCACAATTGAGCATTGCAGTAAAAAAACAAAATAAATAAATAAATGCACTCAACAAATAATCAAATTATAAAAAAGAAGTTCTTGAACCAGAATCAGTGCTATTGAAATTTCAGAAGAATAAAATGATAACATACAATAATCAGATAGCAACATTAGTAGTAATAATAACTATTAAAAGTCAAGACAAGAAACTAATACAGATTATCAGATAAGAAATTGCAAAAGATGAAAATTTTAAAATGATTAAAGAAAAAATTAACAAGATAATAAAAGACAATAGATTAATTTACTACAACAGACTGATATATATACTATTTACAGCTAGAGAAGAGATAATCAAGAGATATTATAAGCCACTAACAAAAGAACACTTTGAAACTGAAAAGACAAAAGAATTAATATTAAAAAACTTCTATTTTCCAAACATGCAACAAACAATATACTAATACTTGAAGAAATGTAACACTTATTAGAGAAATAAGATAGTAAAACATCTATTATACAAAGAATTACAATTATTTGTAATATTCATTTATTCATAAGAATAAATCATTATAAATTTTATTACACAACTATCAGAGTCAAAGAAGAATAGAGTTATATACAACACTATTCTCACAGTGGTAGATAGATTGACAAAATATACATACACAATATCAATGAGGACAGACACAATAGCCTCAAATATAGCATATCTACTATTTTGATATATGTTTAGCAAACACAGCACATCAAAAAAAATTACAACAGATAGAGATTCACAGTTTACATTAAAGTTATAAAAGACATTGATAAATATAATTGACATTGAGTATAGACTTAGCACAGTTTATCATCCACAAACAAATGAACAAACAAAAAAAATAAATCAGACAATTGAGTAGTATTTACAGAACTACATAAATTATAATTAAAGTAATTAGATTGAACTGTTACTCATAGCATAATTTGCATACAATAATTCAATCAATGCAACAACTAAAGAAACACTATTTTATATCAATTTTAAGTATAATTCTAAATTTGGCAGTGAACCAAAAGAAACATAAAAAATAAACCACAAAGCAGAAAAGAAAGTAACACAGCTACAAACATTACATGAGCAACTACAGAAAGATATTAAATTTATAAATCTCAGAATAACAGTTTACTATAATAAAACTTACTAGAGAAGATCTAATCTAAAAAAAGAGAAAAAAGTATACTTGCTATATAGAAACATTAAAACAAAACAACCAAGTAGCAAACTTGACAGTAAGAAAATTAAACCATTTATTATTGAAGAAAAAATTAAATTAGTGAACTACAAATTGAAACTTTCAGACAGCATGAAAATACACTCAATTTTTCATATTTCATTATTGGAATCAGCACCACAAAACACTCAGACACAAAATGAAGAAATCAAAACCACAGAAGAAGAATATGAAGTTAAGAAAATTCTAGATAAGAGAAAAGTCAATGAACAAACACAATATTTAGTGAAGTGAAAGAAATACAATATCTCAGAAAACACTTGAGAATTTATTAAGAACTTAATGAATTGTCAACATCTTATGAAGAAATATTAAAATCAACAAAAGTTTAGAAGTTAAGACCTGAATTAAAAAAAGAATCATTTACAGCCATAGTCAAAGAAGCAGAATTAAACTAAGATACAATTTCAGAATTACAACAAAAAAGAAGAGCACTTTAATTACAAAACTTTTACTGATGCTCACAGAGTACTTTATGCTCAGATAACTTTTTAAAAATACATTTTTAAACAATACTCATTTCAGTATATAATTAATCAATGTGTTTTTAAAGCAGATAAATATCAAAATCTCTAGTGATTAAGGCAGAAGCAACTTAAGCTTCTTCTTTACAAAGTGAGTCTCACTGGTGATTATTTATGATAAAACCAAAACAGTGAAAATTATAACACAAACAAGAGAAGCAAAAGAAAGACCAGAAATTAAACATCATACACAGAACAGAAGAGAAAAAACAGTGGTTATAAAAAAAATGATGAAGCTGTCATTATCTATTCAGTTAGCAAGAATTATATACTCTTTATGACAATTGTAAAGAACATGAGAAAGCTTGCAAAAAGATATTATAATACACTTAGAATAAAGCACAGTAAAATCACTTACAGAAAAAAATCAGAGTTCTAATAATGACATAAGTGAGTGCTCTATTTATGTCTGTGTGTCTTTAAAAATGAAGATCTTGAAGAGAGAGAGTAATATTATAGACTAATTAAACAAACAGTGAGAATACATAAAGAGAACAAATGAAATCTTGCAGAATGACAATAGAGAATGATCAATCACATAACAAGAAAAAAGTTCAAAATCACATGACAAGAAATAGTTCATGAAGGACTATAAAGAGATAGTTCACAAGAGATTAAGAAATTGTAGTTTAGTAAAAACTACTAAGAAGAAGTTCATACAGAACTATAAAAAATCACAGAAGAAAAACTAAATCATGAGTTATATAAAAATGCTCATTTCTGCTTTACAGATATATTTAGTTTTTCACACTCAATTTATTATATTGTTTTATCTACTATCTACTACAAGTCAGTAAGAACAGTACTGAAAGAATTATAATTTGACTAAGCTCTACTTCTGACTTAGCTATTGTTATTTAGTTAAATTCACTGAGTTATACAACATACAAAGCCTTACTTAAAGAACTATGGTAAGCAGACTGCATTAATTGCTTAAGAACAAAATCTAAGTAGATTTAAATCATTAAGAAGAAACCAAGCTAAGTGTTTCATTAAGCCTTCTTTAACCAATAGTGCAATAGGATAGCTAGAAAAAATTCTGAGGTGGTAATAGCTATTAAAAAAATTGCTATATGAACTACAAAGATTATTTCATTTTTGGTGAAAATAACTGTCAGCCATTTTAATTTGCTTAAAGTTTTAAATTTATATCTGACAAACTATACTTTTTTATTTATGAGAATCTACTAGTAATGTTTTTTATAAATAACATTTTGGTATTGCATTTCAAAACACTATGTTTAAAGCTCAAAACAAAGACTTTTATTTAGTAACTTTAATCTGAATACAAATTACACAATTTAAAATCAGTGAAATGATTTCTAAACATTAAAATTGTTCAGAATAAAGAGAATAAAAAGCTTTGGCTTTGTCAGAACTTCTATATCAAACATATAGCTGCTAAATATAATATCACTTTTAAAAAGTTTTCAAAATTGTTTTTACTTTATGAGAAATTGACAATGTTTATCAGACAGGCTATAAGATAAAAAATTCATCAATATCAGCAATTAGTAAAGTTAATTTTATATTCTACAGTAATAACTAGATCTAATGTCATTTATATCACTAGAAATTTATCTCAGTTCTTGTCTCATTTCAGTTTTCAACATTTTAAAGCAGTAATTCAAACAATCAAATATTTATTGAGGACTAAGCACTACACTATTGAATATGATAGCAGTCTAACTGAGAAGATGTTCATTAGTGCTAGTGACATTTCATTAGCTGATAACTTTAATTGATGAAGCTCTAAAAATTATATTATAAAGCTATTCAAAAAATCTATTGACTGAAGAGTAATGCATCAAAGAATAGTGACTACTTCATTCACTAAAGCAAAGCTTCTAGCAATATCTGAAGCTGAAAAACAATTGCTTTGATAAAAATGAGTGTTTAAAGCACTGCAATTTAATCTCAAAATAAATCTTTCAATTTAATGCAATAATTATTAAACAATTCATCTAATCAGCAGTGAGAATTCTCATATAACTACTAAACTTTGTCATGTCAATATTCATCAGCACTGGCTGCAAAAACAAGCTCAGATCAGAGAAATGAACATTAGCTAAATATTAATCAATAAAATGTTTGCTGACAGTCTAATCAAGTCTCTATTTGAAAAGAAACAACAGAAATTTATTGAAATGCTAGGCCTGAAGAACCTCACTATTCTCAATATGAAATTGAAATAGAAGGATATAGAAGATTTGTGTTATGGACTAACCATGGAGGGGCACAACTGTGACACTCTGATAAGATGAGACTCTATGGCACAGCACTAGAGCAAGGCAAACAAGTCACGTGATGCGGTATACAAGAAGGTATACTGGCCAAGGAATGGTATACTACATAGTATATGGTATATGGTATATGAGGAAGGTATGCAACATACCAAAGGGTATACCAGATGGTATACAGAGGACTGGATATATAAGGGGGTTCATTCCCACTCAGCAGATGTATTTAGTTCTTTGCACTCAATGTTATATTTGTTTTATCTACTATCTACTACAGGTCAGTAAGAACAGTACTGGAAGGATTATGATCTGACCAGGCCCTACTTCTAACTTAGCTATCATTATTCAGTTGAGACCCACCGAGTTATATAGCATACAAAGCCTTACCCGAAGGACTGTGGTAAGCAGGCCGCATCAACAGCCTACAGAAGATCTAGACAGACTTAGATCATCGAGGAGGAACCAGGTAAGTGTTCCGCTGAGCCTTCCCTAACCAATAGTACGATAGGATAGCTAGGAAGGATCCTGGGGTGGTAACAGTTTGAGACTTAAAATGATGTTGTAGAACTGCTAAAATGATGAGATCAGTGTATTCAGCTGAATGACTGTTCAGCTGAGAAGATGTGTCAGAAAATGATATTTTTGATATTAATATGTAATTTATTACACTCATTTAGCTAGTCTTTTATAGTTAGTGGATTCAGCCTCACACACACATAAATTCATGTTCAGTCTGAATTCCCATAGAAAATCATACACATTTGTGACAGTGTGCCAATCTAGTTCAGTCTGACCCTGACATGCACTGATTTCAGTTGTAATCTGAATACAAGATTACCCAAAATCTGACAAGATGTTACTGAATCCAGTTCGCTAACCACTTGCCACCCTGCCTGTTGCGGCAAACCAAGCTCCAGCCCGATTACGGATCCGCGGTATCTTCCAGAACGAACAGAACTCTTCGAGGACGAGACCAAAAGGCAGGCAAGCATTTTTCAAAAAGAAAATCTGAAGATGCTCTGCCGGTTCTCCGTATTATTATCTCAACACATAATTCCTAATCCCAAAAATGACAACCGAACCAGATTCCCTAAAATGGTCATCCCAACTGCTCGTCACCCCGCCAGTACGCACCCCCAAGCTTCCAGGCGATAAGATCCTCCTCCCTCAATCGGCGCTCGAACAGCTTCTTGCCGCTGCACCGCTCATAGAGACTTCACATCCTACTCCCCGGACATATACGCGCGCCTTCGACCCGTTCAATCCATACACTTTCGCCGCGGAAGCGCGAGCTCGAGAGCAAGTCACGGATCGGCAGAGACAGCTACCGACGCCGTTGACGTTTCAGATCGTCAATCCGAAAAATGGCCGGATGATATATGCGGGGATTCGGGAGTTCTCGGCGGAGGAAAATGAGATTGGGCTCAGTGCCTTTTTGCGACGTGCGCTGGGTCTGGAGGATGGTGATTTTGTGAAAGGTAGCTCTGCAGAGTCAGAACTACCGAAGGTGACTGTCCATGCGAAGCAATTGCCCAAGGGGACGTATGTCCGTCTACGGCCGCTGGAAGCTGGTTATAATCCGGAGGATTGGAAGGCGCTCTTGGAACGATATCTCCGGGACAACTTTACGACGTTGACGATTGGGCAATTTTTGACGGTGTCCGGACCGCGAAGGGAAGAGTTCAAGTTTCTGGTTGACGGGGTTCGACCGGAAGGAGATGGGATTTGTATCGTGGATACTGATCTTGAGGTGGATATCGAGCCGCTGAATGAAGAGCAAGCTAGGGAGACATTGAATCGGAGGCTGAAACATGCATCTATTGCTCCTGGGCTCAAAGGAGGTAGCTCGACTGGTGGGCCTATCACCTTTGGTGAGCCAGTTGCTGGTCAAGTCTTACCGGGGGAATATGTGGATTATGAACTTCGTCAGTGGGATCGCACAGGGCCCATTGAAATTGAGCTGGAGATTGCAGACGAAGCAGATGTTGACCTCTTCGTGAGCCCGTTTTCATCAAGGCAAAGATCACGGCCGCGAGACGATGAGCATGTTTTCGGTGATTTCTCGAGTCGATCACCGAAGCGGATACGACTCGAGCCTACCAACGTGGAATTGGAAGATATCGAGTCCCTCTACGTCTCAATACACGGTTTCCTAAATGCGGATGAATCTCAGGAAGAGGCTGGAACTCCAATGCAGTACAACTTGCGTGTGGGCCCGCCTTCTGCTCATGGAGCAGCAGATCTTCGAGAAGAGCCCTCTACTCACGGTCCTGACGAGGTCCAATGCAAGAATTGTCACCAATATGTGCCAGAGCGGACTTTGTTTCTGCACGAGAATTTCTGCTTGAGGAATAATGTTCATTGTCCTCAATGTGGAAACGTCTTTCAGAAGAGATCTCCTGAATGGCAGAACCATTGGCACTGTCCCCAGGATGATGCCTACGGCAATGATACCTCCAGCAAGGCGAAACACGATACGATCGTTCATCAGGTGCACTATTGCCCAAACTGCCCGTTCGAAGCTCAAGGCCTTCCCGCTCTGGCTCATCACCGCACGACGACCTGTCCTGGAAAGCCCATTCTATGTCAGTTCTGCCATCTCGTCGTGCCGCAACAAGGCGAGTCAGATCCTGACATGGCTGACCCGGAGGTCCTGCTTTCTGGTCTCACTCCTCACGAACTGGTGGACGGAGGCCGTACGACCGAGTGTCATCTGTGCAACAAGATCATCCGTCTCAGGGACATGAAGACGCATCTGCGCCACCATGACTTGGATCGATTATCTCGACCGGTGCCTCGCATATGCTCGAACCGGAATTGCGGCCGCACGTTAGAAGGCGGACGGGGCGGTAGCACCGCAAATGATACCCTAGGTCTATGTGGCATTTGCTTTGGCCCCCTTTATACTGACAGTTATGACCCCGAAGGAAAAGCCCTACGGAGGAGAATCGAACGACGATACCTTTCCCAGATGATGACCGGATGCGGCAAGCCCTGGTGCCGGAATCAATATTGCAAGACTGGCCGACAGAACATGTCTCCCGCGTCAGGCACGCCGGCTCCAATGACCACGGCGGAGATCCTTCGTACGGTGAAGCCCTTGCTCGACGCCGTGAGCGTCCAACCCGGTACTGTCAACTCAGCACCCCTCTATTTCTGCACCGACGAAGCCAGCCAACAGAGAAGAACACTAGCCGAGATGATGGCCGCAGAAGGAGCCGTGCTAGGCGGTAAAACATACGATATCGAGTGGTGCGTCGCGGCCCTGGAAGCTGTCGGTGGAGATCTCGATAAAGCTCGAGAGTGGCTGAACAACTGGGCTCCAGCCAAGGGGGAGGTCAAGACTTGAGGAAAATACAGGTTGTATTTACAGACGACGTACAAAGCCACATCTTATTTTCTAACAGTTATGTATCATAAGGGGGTAAACATCTACGACAGTGATGTGGGATGGTTTCACATATTCTTTATACTTCTGCTCCATTGTAGCAAAGTAGAATAAATAGATTTCAGTGCTCTTCTATTATTATTATTCTTCTTTCTTGAAATTGGTAGCTCTATACTCCATAATTCCAGACCCTAGTGCCCATTAACACCTACATGACATGACACAACACAAAATAATAACCATTCCCAAAAACATACGATAAAGAGAATTTTAGCCTTTGAAAACAGGTCTTGAAACAAAAATAGATATCTAAGTTAAGTCAAGTCAACTAAACTCCCTCTAGATCTTCCCCAACGAGGAGAAGAAATACAACCAGGATCTATCTCATGAGTCAACGATATCTTATTTGATTGATTGAATTGAATTTGAATCTGAATTTAAATCCCTCACGCCGCCTTCGTCTTCGCTGCCAGAGTACCGCTCCCCCTCGATGAGAAAATGCCCATGATTCCGAACACGAAATAGAACAGCGCCAGGGGATACGCCACTAGACCTCTCATTCCGCGCATGCGGCCCACGGCGCAGAACATGCCTGAGCTGCTGTACGTGCACCACCCCACGGCCGCGACGGTGAGGAGGTATCCGAACATGGTGTCCATGGGGAGCAAGATGCCGATGAGACTGGTCAGGACGAGGGGGAGGAAGCAGTAGCCCAAGACGCTGGCGGAGCGGGGGAAGGTCAGGGTGGATGAGAAGTGGCCGGCGGTGGTCGCGCCGGACTTCTGGTGTGGGTTGTAGGCGTCGGGGTCGGCGGCGTTGGGGACGGGGGAGTTGGTGGTGTCGAGGGTCGGAGACATCAGACTGAGGATGAGATGGAGAGCGAGGGTGCCGAAGACGGCGACGCCGTAGATGTAGCCGTAGAAGACCTTTCCGGAGAGAAGGAGGAACGTTCCATAGAGGAGGATGTAGAGGATGGCGCCGTACAGATCACTGTCGTCCATGAGGTGTTGATCGATGCGAGCGAAGGGGTTCAGGACCGATAATGTCTATATTTTTCTCATCATGATAAATAACTTATTATTATACACCGCAAGATTTATATGATTATAACATACCTTCATTCGAATATGTCCAAAATTGATCCCCAACTCCTCCAGCAGCGGCGGCTCGCCTTCATATCCCTCCGTCCCAAAGGCAGCCAGCCAACCCGTCCTCAATCCTCCCTGCTCACCCATCCTCCCACTGACGCCCGCAGCAGGCGATCCGAATCCACCGTATGCGCCTCCGCCGCCGACGGGATACGCCTGCGCGGCCTGCTGGCCCGAAGGAGGCAGGCCATAGCTGCCATACGAGGCTTGGGAGGGCGTAGTGTGCCCCGACACCGAGGAATATGACGAGGGGAAGAACTGGAGGTTTTGCGCGGACTGAGCCCCGTAGGGCTGTTGTTGGGGGTAGTATTGGGCCATTTGCGGCCGGGTGGAAGAGTGGACTGGCGATCGGTAGGTGTGTTGATAGGGACCAGAAAGAAGAAGGGATAGTAAAGAGAGGAGAAGGTAGGTGTTTTTTTCTGGCTCCCTGCTGTGGTTATTATTGATATTGCCAGGTGGGATGAAGTTCAGTCAAGTTCAAGTGAACGGACGTGTCCTCCACAATCGCGGTTTAGCGCCATCGGCCCGCCATCCCAGGAACTTAGTATGTTGGCTAAATTACAGTAGTATAACTATAGTCGGGCGACTATTACTACTATGATTTCTTTATCTACAGACAGAGGGGATACATCAACAAGAAAGGAAGAGTTCTTATGCTGTCATGGTACATATGTCTACAGGAAATTAATGCCAATGCCAAGCTGAAGGCCCTTTCGGCCCTCCTCACCCTTACGCTGCACCAGAGGCAGAGAGAAGTTCAGCTCGAACCGGGCAACTGGATGCGCATACACAAGTCCAAATCCGGCCGCCACGCTAGGGAGTCCGTTCTGGAGTTCCGAAATGGTAGAGATCACCGCATCCTTCACTTGCGCGTCGCTGGTGGGAGCGGTCTTCTGAGAGGTGCGCAGCGGCAGCAGACGGCCACCGTTCACAAACGCCTGAAGACGGAGGGGCTTTTCCGCTCCGATACGGGGAAGGGGAAGCAGGAGGTTAGCACTGCCCGCGGCGTAGACATCGCCACCGAGAGCATCAGAACCTTCGTGCGGCCCAAGGCCACAGAGACGGAATCCACGGACGTCAGTGGGGCCGCCGAGGAAGAAACGATCGTTGACACGAGACAGCTGGGGTCGAGAGTTGGCATCAAGGCCCAATGGGTAGAGCAGACCAGCGCGGAATCCGGTCGTGAAACTAATGCCGCTGTCCCCCTTGATACCGGGGATCGGAATGGGGACGGCTCCTTGGGTCTCGATTTCCGACTTCCAGAAGGAAACATCTCCCTTCAACGGACCCCAGCCAGCCAGTTCGTTCAGGGTCCTAGCATAGTAGCCACGGGACGGAAGAAGAGGGTTGTCTCTCTTGTCGTTCACCCAAACATGGGAAATGCTGCTTTTCACGCTGTCACCAGCATCCGCGCGCACGGTGGGGGAGGCCTTCTCCGCAAGCCCGGTAACTTGTCTCCAGAAACCGCTGTAGCCAAACTCATGACGGTGCCCCGAGGGTGTCAGCCAACGAAGCTTGGTCCATCCTCCCTTAAGGACCTCCTCGTGGCTAGCCCAGCTCTTCTGCGTTGCGCTCGCAATGCCGCCGATTTCCCAGCGGAAATCCGGGTCACTGAAGATCGGAGTCTCAAAGGCAGCCTGATACGCAGACCGTGTACGTGTTCCCAGAGACGCATTCAGATTCAGAGACTCCGCACCCCCAAAAATGTTGCGCCACAGCAGGTTCGCGTACGCGGAACCTTCCGCATTTCCCAGGTCCGTTCCCATCTTCAACAAGACCCTCGACTTCTCTCGGACAGACAAGTACACGTCAAGGTCAGTGGGCGAACTGGTGGGATCGGTAGGCTTGTCCAGGTAGACGGAAATTGGCTGATGGAAAATATCTTGGCCCGTTAGCAATAAGCTCATCTGTCCAAGGAAAGCGGCATAATCGCACCAAATCTGCTCAGCTTGTCGGCCCGGGCTGAGACCTCGCGCAGGGCGTCTGCCAGGGTATAGGGCTTGTCCTGGTTGACGCTGAGCAATGGGTCAAATATCCGTTGCAAGAATCCCCGGCGGGTGTGAGGAGCACCCAGGACCTGGATTGAGGAAATGGTACATGGCAAAGTCGAGTTTTGGTCGATCTGTTGCACCAAGGGAATAGATTAGCCGGATACTCCGCAGATCCGTTTTTGAAGACTTAATTCGACCTTGGTGCACACGGGAACATACCAACTCTGCCAGACGAGTCTGTGCCTTGTGGTAGATTGCATGAATCCTCTCATTCACAGCCTGCTGCCGCTCCTCCATCACCTTCTCGTCGGCACGCTGCTGGAGCCGGTGGAAGATCTACACGGGTATATTGTTAGTAAGAACACTAGTTTCACAGGCTTATAGCTTCAGAGAGTAAGAGAACCGATCAACATACATCATCTTCGTCGGCCGAAAGAGGGGACGACATCGCGGCGACTGCAATGGCAGCTCTAATGTAGGCGCGTGTGCGAGAGTCTCTTTCGCCGAGAGCGGCAGATCATACCGAGTAGCTACACACGTGACCATCCGCTGTCATCGGAGATTATCCAGCCTACGCATGTCTTAAACTCTCGTATATTCATCACATTCACTCCTGATCGACTACACGCAAGCATCTCCCCTCAACCTGCTACTCTGTTAAACCCATATTGTCATCACCTATCGCCATCATACGCAGCAGTTACTGTTTGTTTCTCTTACCCCTCTATCGGATCCACCGCGCCGCCGCCGCAACACCATGGCCACCAAGGCAGCCCATAAGCGGGTGAGTGAATCTCTTGAACCCCTGAAGAGACAGCGCAGCATGGTGGTCACTAACCCAAAGGCCAGCTCACCCGTGAATATCAAAATATCCAAAAGAATCCCCCTCCATATATCGTTGCGCACCCTTCAGAGTCCAATATCCTAGAGTAAGTGCCATGATTCAGGACGGACCCCTGGTTATGCCCCGCCAAGTGCTGACTTGCCCTGCCCGCAAGATGGCATTACATCCTCACAGGGCCACCAAAGACTCCTTATGAAAATGGACAATACTGGGGAACCTTGATCTTCCCTCCCGAATACCCCTTCGCGCCTCCAGCGATCCGGATGCACACGCCAAGTGGCCGGTTCCAACCGTCAACCCGACTCTGCCTCAGCATCAGCGACTTTCATCCTAAATCATTCAATCCGGCATGGGAAGTCTCGACCATCTTGATCGGTCTCTTGTCATTCATGACGAGCGAAGAAATGACCACCGGCAGTGTCAGCGCATCGGAGGCGGAGCGCAGAGTGTTTGCCGCTCGGTCACGATGGTGGAACTCGACTGGAGGAGGATCTCGATCCAACATGGCCCCTGGGGTCACCGCCACTGGCAAGGGAATCAACAACATCAAGGCGGGCGATGGAGGAATGAAGTTCCGCACAGAGTGGCCCGAACTCGACCAGGAGAACTGGGAGTGGATGAAACAAAACCGCATCGATCCTGCCACCGGTCAGATTATGCCCGATCCCAATGCCCCGCAAGCGAAGTGCTCTCCGGAGACCAGCGCCCTTCGAAGACGCCCCAACGGCAGCACTCCTCGTCTGGGAACGGTCATGGAAGGCGGCCAGGCAGCACGAGATGCGGGAGAAAGCTGGATTCGACGACACAAGGTCTGGGTTGGGCTTGCCGTAGTCTTCGGATACGCCCTTCTCACCCGGTTATTCACAGATCTCCAAGCCTAAGGCGGCTCACACTGTGGTTTGAAGGGGGAGAAATCACAAGACTTGCGCGTGAATCTACATTGAAGTCTGCGGCTGTTTTCTATAGCCTACGGTGGTTATACACTGGTGGAGCAAGATTTTCGACAAAGTCGAGAACGGGTTTGATCATAAGAGGCAAGGCGTCTGAAAGGGTCGGCGTTCACACAAAGGATAATTGGGGTGTATGATATAGGTTCCACCACCTGGTCTAGTATGGACGGGAACTGCTGAGGGTGGAGACATCAGATTTTTTGGCATTACAGGCGTGTACATAGTAATAATATCCCTCATATAGGTTGATACCAGGTGGTGTTGCATGTTGTTTGTCGCATGTTTCTCGAGACGGCTTCAGGTCTGGTATTCTAGAATTCACAATCCCCGTAGGACTCCGTAGACTTGATCTGCTCGATCCGCAGCCAAATGTCTAACCATTCGACAAAGAAATCCTTGTAGATCAGATACCGGGACTCTAAAGCATAGCACGGGAGCATGACTCGTAGATCCTCTCGTTAGCAGCCTTTTCTTCCCTCGAACTTCCACTCGAGAAAGTGATTGGCAAAGACGATCAGACCTCTGTTGCGGATGCCCGGCGGATCGAACCATGACTACTAGCTGATCGGTGATTACCATCGAGTCGTCTGTGCCGCATCCCGGTCCTCCGATAACTCGATTAGGCTTGTGCTGACAACTTCCCCGTTCTCCGCCCTTCGTTCTTCCGGGTTTTCTCAACACCATCGGATTATTCGTCCTGTCCTCGATACGATTGCCGCTTTAGGACATTACTTTGCTCGTTCTCTGGTGGGCACGGAATCCTCTCTTTATCTGTTGCCTAAGCGCCCCCCTAAAGGGCCTGACAAGACCCGCTGTCGACGTTGGTCCGTGATGGCAAACTGGCAAGAATCATCGGGGAATCAGTTTGCGAATCGCCATGTCAATCAAGGTTGGTGTTTGTTTTTTTTATTATTATTATTATTCTCTGTATCTCCATGTTGCCCGATCTTGAACCCCACGATTGGAGATGCGCGATTCGTGTTCTTTTTCATCCTCGGTTCGCCAAATTTCCCTTTCCAGTCTTCAGCATGCCCATGTCCTCCCCACATCTTGTCCTACTCTCCATAAACCGCGATTCTTATTCGTCCCTCATATTATTACATCAAGAAAGGACAGCGGATGCAATGAAGATCGTGGCGCTGAGCTGGCCCCACCGGACGTCTGTGTGGTGAGCTTGTGGAATGCGGAAACGGTTGTCCACGTAGATCCTTGATATAACATCTCAGATCGTTAATAGCAAACCTAACCATGTGGTCTGGCAGCTGATTGGACGCGTCTAGAGTCAACTTCCAGATCATTGGCACCGTCAGATCGCCCATCGTTCACCTTCATTGATCACGATGATGACTTGACATCAAAACGGATCAAGGATGCCAATGCCCGGAAGGCGATCCGCTCGCATGTCATGCGAGATGTGCGACGTCGCGAGCGTCTGGCCGGGCTGAAGAGGACCTCGAAGCGTGAGGATCGAGGAGATTCAGGTAAGAAAGCTGTTTCGAAACAGCAGAAATCTCCGGACCAGTCGGACGACCGCGAGCTGCCATTGAGAAAGTCATTCACGCCGGATAAGACGCCTGACATGGATGTCGTCAAGGCAAGCTCCTGGAACCATCCAGTATGGTGGTCAGGACGCGATACAATGTCCAGTCGTGCCCTCAGCCCCCAGGTGGTGCCGAGTTCATGGTTCTTTGATCCATTCTGTACCTTGCCAGGCGCAAGTGAAATGCCCTCTATGATTGACCATTTGATTTCTTATTGTAAGTGACAGGATTTTCCTCTTTTGAATGTCCTTCGTGGTCTTGTACCCTCTCTTGTTTGCTTGATATTGCGAGCAATTTCTCGGTGATTCACTTGAGAAGCAAAATTATCTCCCTATCACGGTGCGTCAAAGAAGAGTAGTTAGCATGATCCGCCGGCGGTATTTCATATACCCGCCGTTTCCCAGTTTTATTATCTTTGACTGCTGCGATGCTACATTGATATGGAAGCAATGACCTTCTACAAAGCTTACCAATGCCAATCAATTCTGTGTTGACATATCTCCTTCCCTTTGTCCATGGTCACTTGAGGTCCTTCAGAATTTTTGGACATCTAGCAGAAAATATCTGACATTTATCTGCTTGTCTGAACATCTGCTTACATATAGTGTTTTAAGGCGCCACTATCTTCATTCCGATGACTTTCCCTATGGAGCGTAAGGCACCAGGACAGGTCCAGATGTCACTCATGGTGACATCCGCCCTTTCTGACCCAGGTAGCTTTTTTGGCCTGATGAGTATGAGTGCTGCTCACAGAGCCATACTAGCCGGACGTCATGAGTACCTTGTCGACTCGTCCGAAGATGGAAACCGTGTCCTTCATGAACCCGATTACTATATCATGAAAGCCAGATGCATCCGCGAAATGAATGCCAAAGTGCAGGACCCTACTAAAGCACTTAGTAATGAGGCTTTTGACACCATTGTTAACCTGGTGTGTGGCGCGGTATGGCTCTCTTTCTGCCTCGTTGTGTTTGTCACATGAGGATCGAGATCTGGCTGTCAGATTTATAATTCTCCTGTCAGCATAGGACCTTTGTGTGCTAACAAATAACAGCTGATAGTAGGTCTCTTCGATGAAGCACGGGTACATTTGAAAGGTTTGCGCCGGATGGTAGAATTACGCGGAGGCATCACCAATACCAGTCTACAAAATGCTACTCATCTTGTCAGAGCCATCCAGACGTACGCATACTCCTGGTTTGACCGACTCCGTTGCAATGCTAATGAAGACTAGATGCGATATGAAAACTGCCAACGCTCTCATGACCAAGCCCATTTTCCCTTTGGCCTGGGACCCGCAACCGTTGCCACCTTGGATCCTTCAACGCATAACCCCGCCGGCTTCATCATCGCTGCACCAACTCGGGTCGAGACTTATGTCAAATGTTCTCTTAAGCTCGCCCTTAAAAAAAGCGTTACAGAAACTGCAGACTATGATGTTCTTCGACCACTACAATCGCCATGATGCGCAAGGGCTGACCCAGGAAGAGCGAGAATTGTCACGGATCTTGACCTTTGAGACGGAGCATGAACTTGCAAGCTATTATTACCGCCCACCTTCGAAAGGGGGGCCTGAATGTGGAGGAGAGAATCTCCATCCCATCGAAGTGGTTGCCCGTATCACTTCGACATGCTATCTCAGCCAATTCTTTATAGTGTCGCCTCCTTCCTCAGGACTGGGACGAGCATTGATAAGACATCTGAAAAACGCCATTGACCGCTGCATGGCCTTTGTCTTATCTCAGCTGCCGTCCGAATGCTATGATCTGGTAGCGTGGGCCCTTTTCATCGGTGCAAACGGTTCCGCTGGAGAGGCCGAACAGCCATGGTTTGTGCAGCGCCTTGCGCAGATCATCAAGATGCAAGGGTGGCGTAAGTGGGAGGACTTGACGAACGTCCTGACAGGATATTTCTATGCCCCATCGCTACATGATATGATCTGGCTGCCTATCTGGCATGAGGCGATGGCCTTGGTTGAGTCCTCTCATTCGGTATCAGAATTAGTCGTTCAACAACTTTGATCTCACCATGAAGAACTTCTTACACGATTGGGAATCGACACACTGGCTGCTTCACGATCAATACAGATGTATCCACGTTGCTAAGCATCTTGGATTGTATAACATTGTTTATGTCAGCGAACATGTCACGTGGGCCTCCGGCACAATCCGGCCGAATTGGAAGGCGGCTTATGTCACCCGCAGTGTTTCTCCGCCCGCGCCTTTTTTTTGTCCAACTTCCCTGGCCTGAAGCCTCAACGCGACGACAACATACATCACAAATATTTCTGTGATCTGAGTTATCATCGCATCTGCCATCAACATGGGTTGGTTCTGGGCGGATCCTCAGCCGAGGCCGACTCCTGCGGCTCCAAATCCGTTGGCTGCCTCGGACGCATCTCCTCCGGTTAGTATATCCATCCTACTTCATTCGGACAAACAACTGAACTGGACTCTAGCCCGGTTGCCCCATGCATGCGTCCAATGCTCCTCCAGCATCTTCGACTTCTCGGACTCAAGCTCCGGTGACAACTTCTCAGAGCGCGTGTCCCGTTAGGTCTCCTAATTCCCCGTTCTTCGTCTCTTCGTCGACCACATCTTCTCAACCCGCTTCCTCAGAACCCCAACCACAACAGAAATCATCGACTCTTTCAAAGCTCAATCCTTTGAACTACATGTTCTCCAGCATTTCCCAAGAACGAGCGCCAAACCAGACGGTCGACCTCCCTGTTGACAGAGAGATCTCTTCCATTCCCCGAGGCGATAACGGTAACTGGGAGTATCCCTCGCCCCAGCAAATGTACAACGCCATGCTGCGGAAAGGATACACCGACACACCGCAGGATGCTGTCGAATCCATGGTCGCAGTGCACAACTTCTTGAATGAGGGCGCTTGGTCCGAGATCGTCGAGTGGGAGCGGATATTCTCTAAAGGTCTGAAACATGGGTGGGAGAAGTGCCGACGGGGATCAGAGAATCTGGCGCTGGACTCTATGCGCGAACAGCTCCAACAGAAAGATGATGACGAGAATACACCACGCCTGATTAGGTTCCAGGGTCGGCCGCAAGAGTTGACTCCTAAGGCTAAAATCTTGCAAGCTCTGGGTCGGCTGTATCCGGAAAAGTTTGGGTAAGTAGATACGCGGTGTTATATGCTATCTATCCAAAATAAACTGGGTGGCGCTACTCAAGGATGGTGAAGTTTAGCTAACGAGTATTTTCTCTTCTAGTACCGAACCCCCCTTCGACCGACACGATTGGTATGTCCAACGTCAGACACCATGGGGACCAAAAGAAGTCCGCTATGTCATTGACTACTACACCGGTCCACCCGAGCCGACCGGCGAGCCCGTCTTCTATCTTGATATCAGACCCGCCCTTGATACCCCCACCGCTGCTGTTGAGCGTCTGATGAAATGGGGAGGAGACGTTTGGTGGAGGGCTAGCGGCGGTGCTGTCCGAGAACAGGATTGAAAGACATCGCTCAATGATCACGAAGCTTTTTACGCGTGACGAGTCAGTCGTGCCATGGCAATTCCAAGGACCAAGCTTCCTTTGCAATGGCTTCGTCATATGATATATTACGCTTCTTCTGATTGACCCATTCCCGTTCTGGTCGTGTTTTATATCACAGTAACCTTTTTTATTTCTCTTCTTTTATTCTGTTGACATCCTTTTGCATATCTGACGGTAACGATGCAATGGCCCACGGTGTTCTTGGCTTTAAATCCCGGCGCAGCTATTTATCTACTTAGAAAAGCTGCCAGGTGGGATAACTTTGTTGTATCTATATTAGAATAGTCCACTCTCCAAAATATTCATAGTATATTACAGAGACATCGGCTATTATTAATGGATTGTTTTCGCGGATAGCATAAAGTAGCGTGTTAAGCACTGATTATTATAACCAGAAGTTTGTAATACAGTTCTCACAACTCAAAAAGTGAAAGCATGAAAAGATTCAATTCATCTTTTATTCTACCTACCCCAAAGGATCTATACCTATCTCCCGTTCCTCCCGGCCAAAAAAAAACCATGCATGGTTTGAGTTAAATCTTGACTTAGATCTATAACACAGAGAAAGAGAACGAAAGAAAAAGGTTCGAAAACAGAACCTGAACCAGATAGAAAGAAGTATTAAGTACTGTTTAAACATTCGGCGCTAACAAATCATATTTCACACACATCTCGACACTTTCCACGCTTGCCTGGAGGAAAGTACGAGCTTCGAGACCGACCCAGACGCGGAGCATGGAGGTGTCTCCCTCGCGGACGGATTTGAGGAATGTGGTTCCGGAGCCGAGTTGTCGGAGGATGGGAAGAGCACTTGAGGGGGCGTTGTCAGTATAGTGCTAGGCAGAGCAGGATACTATTTTCACTTGAAGCGTATGGGGATGAGAAAGGGGAATGTTAAATATGGGTTAAAAGGGCCTGGAGGTTTTTTCTTATTTCGACTTACCTCTTAAAGAGATCCAGGTCGGGATCTAAGCTTCGTCCGATACCTTCGAGGAGAAGGACGGAAATGACGACGTTGACGAAGTCGCCTTCTAGTCGGACGTGGTGGCTACGGACCATGGTGAGTACTTCGCTGAGGACGTCGCCGATTTTGATGTTGCCTAGTGCAAATGTGCGGGATTTCACTCCCAGGACGAGATGTTGCATTTTCAAAGCGAAGATTTCAGGGTCGATGACGGCTTCTGGCTGACGACATCGCTCGACCATGAGATGTCCCGCTCTGTATCCGTCGAATTCGGCAATGGCGCGGAAGAGATCGAGGAAGTTTTTGCGGTTGGTCTCGTTGAGTTCAGTGACGAGACCGGTATCAACGAAGATGAGCTGCGGACGATAACCCTCGGCGTCAATCTCGCTCAGTGCAGCGTTCCATGCTTCCGGATCCTTGCTGTGAGGTCTAAGGCGTGCAAGCACAGCTTCTGTTGCGTCAGCCTCTGCAGAGGACGTCGCTTCGATAGCACGGGTGTGCTGCGATAATGACAGGTCGAGCTGACTGGGTTTATAGAAGCGGACCATTATATTTCCCGGATGGAGATCGGCATGGATGAAGTTGTCGATTAGAAGCATGTGAAGGAACGCATCCAGACCTTCATCCGCGATCTCCTCCTGGTAGGGACCGCCTCCTACCTCGAGGAAAGTCGAGAGAGGAATGCCCTGTGCGAACTCTTCAATGAGCACTTCACGTGTGCTGTATTCTGTATAAGGATAGGGGAACCAGGCTGTAGTTCGTTCCTTGAATTTTTTCCTGAAAATAGTCAAGTTCGTCGCCTCAATGCGCAGGTCCAGTTGCAGTTTCATCATCTCTCCAAATTGATGGACCTCATCCGGCAGTGACAACCATTCCATCGTGGGGATAGCATTTATCACTGAAGCAAAGAATGCCATGATCTTCAAATCCCGGTTCACCATCCTGTCAACCTTGGGATGCAGAACCTTTACTGCCACATACGATGAGGGCACACGCTGTGGGGAGCTCTTCACCAGGACATCCACATTCCTGCGGACTCTGGCGCGCAGATCTTTCGGTTCTGCCAGAAGGTCTGACTCGCTCGCTGCTGCCAGACTTGGTTTCAGCTTGGCCTTATATACCTGTGCAATTGCTCCCACTCCGAGCGGTTCCTCCTGGAACTCCTCGAAAATCTCATCAAACGGCATGTTGAAAGCTTTGACAATTATATCCTTCGTATCCTGTAACGAGTGCGCAGGTGCGTTCGAGTGGAGAGATGACATCCGGTTGCAGAGTTCAGGAGGGAATATATCTGTTCGTGAGGCTGCCCATTGTCCAAGCTATTGGGGAATTCATCAATCACCGTTGCTCAAGTTTATGCAGTAAATCGGAGCAGCCATGAGAACATACCTTGATGAACGCCGGCCCAGCACGCTCCATTGAACTGACTAGAAATCCATACCACCACAGCGTACCTGTGCGTTCGCTATTGCGCTTCTCGACCCGTCTTCCGAACCATATAGCCGGAACTGCCACGATGACCGGGATGAAAATAATCACCAAGTGGAAAAACCTGAGTCCTGTAGCGATCGGTTCATAAATGTAGTCGCAGTAAAAGACCTGTATCCTCTGGAGGATCTTTGATAATCCCCTTGCATCATGGTCGATAGTCTTCTCGATCTCACTGCGCGAGGCCTCCAGCATGTGCAACTCGCCCGTCTTTCCCTCTCCATCGCCTCGCTCCGCCAGCTCCAGAAAAGCCGCCGGCGTCAAGGCACCCAACAAGACCGTCCCAAGCACCTGGGTCTTCCTACCCACCCGTCTCCAGTCATTGTGCTGATTCCAATATTGCGGACGTGGGAAGAAACGGAATTGCGATCTCGGCGCGAAGCGCAGCAGATGCGAACCTCCGTAGTTGAGACGGAAGCGGCCGAGAAGAGCGGCCGCTCTCATGTTCTCATGTAGATGCAATTATCGACGGCCGTACAAGTCATGGATGCATGTTGGTCAACGAGACATTGGATGAACCTGGTCGAGGTTTTATCACAAAGAGAGTACAAGAAACTCGCAGTTCCTTGAGTTGAAGTTCGGGAAGATCGGGCGATGCACGTGTCCGACGTCATCACTACTTTCCGCGGCATAACTATGAGCGGGTTCGAGCAAGGCTACTTACTTACGAGTATCCTATCGTAAATGTATGCTATGATACTAGGGATAAAAGAAAAGCTCCGGAATGAGAAAGTAAAAACGCCTCCCATCACAATCGCGTATTCACGTCATGGTCACCAAAAAGGGCCTAGTTTTGCATACGATGCGGAGAGCCTGCGGACTTAGTAGATTCTGCGGAGACATTCTGTAGAGGCTACAGAAACAATTGGAGCAATTTCTGTAGGCGTTACTATGAGCTTTATACGTATCAAGAGGTCCACGTCGTGCAGAAGACATCTTGCGTCGTAGGTAGTGGGGATAGCTGAATATGTAAGATCCAACGTTTGTGCATCAACACGGAAGGGACTAAGTACCCTGCACCCAGAAATATCACCAACTCTATAATAAATAGCTCTGATACCTATCATTCATGGGCAACGATTATCCGCGCCTAGATAGCCCACTGATTTATGTCAACTTGATGTCGGTGATGAAGAGACCTTAATGCCCTTAGAGAGATCCTCAAGCATTGCTTTCTGGGTCGACGGAAGCGTCTGAGGCTGTATAAAAAGGAAACCACAGAGATTAGCAAATCCACGTTGCCAGGTTAGGGTCCAAGGTGAGTCGTACATCGTGTTTCAACAACTCCTTCACTAAGATAATCGCATTGTCCCGATCCTTGCTTCTTCTCTGTTTCTCCGACTCCTCAAGACTCTCCGGAATATCGGAAGAGAGTGTCTCCTCAAGGAGCTTGTATACGTCCATATTTTGTAGGCAGTCAACGACGGCAACAGAGCCTTGGTTGCTTGATGCCATCAGGGCCAAGGCGAACCACCCCTCGCTCCGCACGACGGGCCACTCCTTCTGAGTGATCATTGCACCAATGGGGCGAGCAATGTCTGGGTGTAGGTTAAACAGAACCTCAAAAAGCGCATTCACCTCCTCGCTATCGTCTCGTGTGCGGAAATTGATAGTGCGGCATATGGAGGCGACCGTGCGCCCAATCTCCGTCTTTATGGGAGTGGAATCAGTCCTTCCAAAAAGGGAGAGCAGCAATGATAGGTAAGTTTTGTTATGTGCTGGAGAATCTGGGTCTGTGGAGAGGGGCCCGAGAAGTTGCGAGATATTCTCAACAGACGACACAGTGACCTGACGGACGAGGCTGACAGCGGAGAACTGGACCTGGGGAACCGTCTCGAATGCCCATAAGCGTGATACGGCTGGTATGACTCCAGCACTAGCCAGAAATGGTCTATTGTCGCTGGCAATGGCTAGGTTCTTAAGGAATCCGATAGCGGCATGGAGCACGGCACCTTTAGCATCGCTTTTCAGGATCGATATCAACCGTTCATGTATGCGGAACTCGCGAACCATCCTACCACAAACTTCGTCGGATCGTGCCAAGTTTCCAAGCATAACGCACGAGCATATTTGCAATTGGTCTTCGTCCGTGTCGAGATACGACTCCAGCATCTTGGAGAAAGGAGATCCCAGAGGATAGAGCTCATTAAATTCTGGCAGCGCAGAAAGATCAGATAATGTCTGATTGAGTTTCAGTCGTAGTTGAGCCAACGATCGCATCTCATCGCTGGAAGATTCGTCGACTTGAAGATCATACGAGTGACGCAGGACCGACAACACTCTCTCCACCAAGCCGTGCTGTATGCAGACGCTTTGGAAGCGCTCATTTTGAAGGTATGTAGCGAGGCAATTGGCCAGAGAGCAAAACTGAGCAAGTGTTGTTTCTTTCTCTAAAGCAATTTCCATAAAAAGCAAGATCGTCCCATCTGGAGATCTTTCAATGCCCGATGCTTGTCAAGTCAAAATTAGCAATATTAACATAGGTTCAAGTACTCCTACCTTGTTCCGCAGCCATCTCGATCAATTCATATGCATAATTTAACAAAGCATTTCCCTTGATGGAGCCATCCCTGATTAATTTCAAGAGGATGTACGCAACCCGATTGTGAGCAACCTGAGACTGAGCAGGCTCTAGTAACCGTCAGCTATGCACCTAGACATACTCACGGCGTCAGACTCACCGAAATCGGTACATATATTATAAATAACTGGTATCGCAATATGAACGAGACTGGTCTTCAGAAATAGCCTCAGGATTGCAAGCGTATAATTCCCGTCCACGACAATCTGTCTGTTCTCGTCTAGTCTTTTGTTAAAAAAAAGTCTAATAATAATAAAAGGACTGGGAGCCTAACCTGTGTCCGCACACGAATTCCCTACTAGACGAAGGGAATGTAATAAGATTTCATCCTCAACTTCTTCAGTCGAAGCAATTATCCTGAGGAAGAAGTCCAGCAGACCCGCCTCCCCAAACGGAGCACGCCACGAGGCTATCAAGGTTGTCAGTAATACAGAATTTCCCAGCCTTTTGAGAAGCATACTCACGGTCTCGACTAGCATTGGCCAGCACCTCTACGGCTGATGCCACATAAGCCGATCTGGATTGCCAGAGCTTCTCCACAATCATCTTGACAGACGACAAAGTTTGAGGATCCCGGCTCCCATGTCTTGCCTCTTCATCTGCTTGCTCCAGAGACGCTCGAAGCTCCCTGACAGCGAAGCTGCCCTGTTCCTTCTCTGCTTCATCAAATATCTCTTGTAGAGACTTGAACATCTTCTGCTGTTCCAATGGCCCCAGTTCGGGGGCCTCTGAAGCAGGTAATGGAGGGAAAGACACGGTCAATTCGGACAGTATATCTTTCACCTCTGGTAATTGAATTGCTTGGACCGCCCGGTCTATCCGGGCATCTGGAAGAGAAGCATGACCACCGGATGATTGCCCGGAGGCCTGAGACGTAGATATATCCTTTTCAGAATCCATCATGGGATACTTCCAGATTAAGGCCACTGAGGAGCAGCTGCCTAGATTTAGGAACTTCTTCCGTCTTGTTCCTGAGGACACAGTTTCTGCCTTCGAGATAGCTCCACTTCTGTACAAATGTTAGTTTCGTCTTCCGCTCTTATACTAGTCAGTGCAAAGCTAGGAACATTCGGAGTGGAGCCTAGAGAGTAGACTGTCTGAGAGTTTGAAAAGGTATGACAGTGGATAGTTGAACATACACTAGACTCAGGTATCCAGGTGTTTGCAATATAGAATCTCTCTAACTTAGAGCTTCTGCTGAGGTAAGCCCTGAGCAGTTAGAAAGCAAGTTGGATTGTTGTCAATTGAAGGGCAAATCACTGATGAAGGAGAATCCGCACAATTCTTTCTTGCAACGGAGACGATGAAACAATTAAAAAATAGAACCGGAAACCCCCGTAGCCTAGGGCGGTTCAGTAGAAATGGCTCTATAATATTTCCGTACCCCACGGCAGATGTTGCCTGGGGTGGCTTCGCTTAGCTGAGGTATGGATCGAGCTTCTTCTTTGGTAGAGTAATAATACCAAGAAAATAAGAAGTGCAGTGTGTATAGGATTAATAAAAAAGGCCACCTTACCTATATTCAACCTGTACTAAGACTAGATAGGAATGTCGAGAGATTTCTATAGCAGAGGATCACGATGTAAACCCCCAATTTGGTGCCTGACAGCTTCGCAGGTCCGAGCGTCTCCTGCCTGGAAGTTCCGCTTACAGTACGGTGACCAACACGCTTCGGGATTGCAGCGGAAGCTCAAAGCTGTTCCTTTGTCGGGAAAGAAAGTATTTCCAACTGACCCGGTCCATTCGTTTGAAAAAAATTCATTTATCGAGGGAAATTAGCCATCGCGATCTGTCCTCTATATTCTATATCTGACGTTCTGTCTCGAATCAGCTTCGCCCATCATGACGCGCGCTCAGCAAACCCTCTCCGTTCTCCTGCTCGTCTCATCAGTATGTACAGGAGTGCAAGCCCTTTGTTGTCCGACCAGATCAAATACCGGACTGACTGGGATCTCGGTTATGTGAAATGTCTGCTGACATGGGATTCGTTGTAGCTTTATTTGGCTCTGTACCTGGGCCTTGTTCCCCTGAATGAAACCGTTCAGTCTGAGGTCATCCCCGTTGTACGTACAGCAGTTGCTCCGCGCCCCCTCGAAACCCAGACACCATCATTTATTTTCTCTGTCCCTATTTCTGGGGTGCAATTAATCTCCCGATACGACTGTGCTAACTCCATGCGCCTGACCAGCTTCCTTTCTGTGCGCTCATCTCCTTCGCCTGCTACTTAATGGCCCGCCTAGGCTGGGCCATTCTCACTTTTAACGACGTCCCCGAAGCTCACGAGGAGCTCCAGAAAGAGATCGAACAAGCCAAGGTGGAGCTGCGGAGAGGAAATGTTGAGGTCGACTGAATGCCATATTCGCCTATACTTCTTTTCGGGGTTCCTTCGTCGGTCCGGGCAGTTCAACTAGTATAACAAATCATGGCGCATGAAAGGAGGAGGACGCTGGATGAAATTTGCTTGAAATTGATCTCGGTATTGCTCTGTACATTATCCGTCGAGCAAAGAGTGATATGGGATTTCTTTAGATACCAGATGCTTAAATCCGGGCATCGAGGTTTGGTAAAATTTAATGCTTGATTAAAGAGTGAGGAAAGAGCTGCAGAATAGCCAAAAAAAATATCATAAAATATGCTTGCACATCCCGCAAACTAATGCTCTAACTATTAATCATACCACCAATTTGCGTCCTTTTTCTCTATCAGATTCCGTGACTCTTCTCTTCGTGACATGACATGATATGCAAATGCTATATGACCGAAAATCGAAATATATGCCGCCAAAATACGAAACAAGTGCGACGTTGGGAAATATTGACCCAATGTCAGTTAGACCAGCGGGTGCTGCTTAGCCAGCTCGTCATGCTCATCAATGTCCCTATTGCATGTGTTAGCCCCATTGCGGATGCAACATGAATTGTGTGGAGTTAGGAAACATACTTGGCTTCCCAGGGATAGCAGATCCAGACATCGTCGGTCGTCACGGCGGCGTGGTAGTGGCCCGACTCCATCATCTCTGTGGGCAACTTGCCCTTCTTTTCCTTGTTCTTGTTCTGCGTGCGGGAGTCAGTGATTGGATTCTTCTAAATACGGGGAATAGTCACATACGTGTAGAACGAAGATGGAGAAGGTAGTCTTCTCGCCCTCACGACCAAGTTGCTTCTGCGCCTGCTCAACATCCTTCTCCAGTTCACGGACCGCATACTCCAATGTCGTCCGGGTGTCGTCAACCTCGTCAACGATCAGGATGTTCTTTCCGATCAGGTTGGACATCTCCAACGAGCTGAGGTCCAACCACTGCGTCCGGGTGACCTTGGTGCCAGGAACCTCTTCGGGATCGCCGCGACCTAGGTCCTCGTATAGAGACAGACCAATGGCCTGGATTGGGATGTTCGCACCTCCAGAGCGCTTCAGGAAGGATCTGTCCCAGAGCAGTCATCAGTATTGACCTTCCTCGGGTTTCTAATGTCCATAATGCTCCCAGCGCTCATGGTATCCGGTTATCTATGGGCGCACATACCGAAGGATACGGGCCGGAACATAACCACCTCCACCGATAGCGATCATGAGGTTGGGATGGAATTCATTCAGGATCTTCTCCGCTGACTTTTGGCACAGTTTGTGCACCTAGAAGCAAAACCGTTTAGTGAAGGCACGGGAACAGCGATCGCATAATTGCGGCATTGGGACCTGCATGCTTGTAATACATCTTGGCACCGCGAGTGCGTCAGAAGAACCGAACTGACTCAGACGTACCTGGTTATAAGTGACATAAACCTTCTGCGGCATAGCTGCTAATTGGATATCTCTCCTCTATCGATGTCTGAATGCGATGCGACAAGATCTATAGGTCCGCCGGTGATATGTAATGCAGGTCACAGTGCTTGTACCTCAGTCGAGAGCAAATGAGGCACAGATAAGACGGTCTTCTGGCAGAAAAGACAGACTGGCCGCTGTATTAATGAATTTATAAGAGTCAAGAAAAGAAGAATATCCAAGAAGAAAGAAATCGCAGAGCAGGTGGAGGGGCAACCACACAGAAAAAAAAAAGTTGCTCGTATTTTGTTGAACCGCGGACAAGCTGCGGCGTACCGCCTCTCATCTTTCTATGAACGCTCCGCCCACCCCGCTTTCGAGACTTACCAGCCGTCGGAACTCTCCGTCATTCTACGCCACATCGTCCGCTACAGCCAAGAAATAAATACACTGTCCTTCGGCATCACCCGCTTCAGTTTCAACATTTCCAGAGTGGCTCTTGTCGATCGAAACGGGCAAGGTGCGACATAGTATCGTTTAAAACTTCGTTCATAGGCTGTTTTCCTTGGTCATTGGCTCCTGTAGTTAAGAGCAGTTGCTTATTACTTATTATTCTTGTCTTTTTATGGGATTCAATTTCATTCATTGAGGGGGCAAGAAGCGAATAGGAAGTTCTCGAATATATACCAAGCGTATATCGATCTTTGCTGTGACATAGTTATTTGAGTCTATTATTTGTGACTTGTGCCTGTTTCGTTTAGAGAGTATCATGAAAGCTGTGACTCACAGTCAGCACAGCTGACTACCTTGTGGTAGCAGATAGAGGCTTGACCCAATTGAAGGACAGGAATTCCATTCCAATTCAATGGCCTCTTTCACTAGTACAAGCATTTATTGAGCCTCATTATCCCGTTCATTCTAATTGGTCTGTTGAATGTTCGTTCTTACATTTGCGGCGGGAGACGGAGCGAGATGCGCCAGTAGTTAAGCATCGAAGGACAGATCGGACCCATCAGAGATTCAACCAAAGGGAAGGAGGCAGGAGCTTCGATATACTGTACTTTCGACTCTGTATGGCGGTCAGTAGCTGGGTAGACACATTTATCCTTGAGCATTTAATGCCCTCGCTTTGTTCTTTGGTGTGATAAAATATAGGTGATGTTCTACCAAATTCGATGATCCGAGGAGATATATATAATTCCTAGTGCGCCTCGTAACTTCCTGTCTGCGCGCATAGAACCAGATATAATAACCCTCTGGTAGGAACCGAACACGTTGTCTCAAAGCAAAATGATCCCTTTCTCGAGCAGAGACAATTGTGCAATTTTCTCGACGTTGTAACTACTACTGCCATTCGCCATGCCGACTTTACCGACATCAAGTCTGCAACCATCCACCGCTTTCTGACAGCATCACGGATATATTGTTTTCAAAAGTCATAGAAAAACAGTACTTAGTAACCGCTAATATGAGCACTAGACTCAATCGGAGGGACGAACGCGTATCCTATGGCATAGCTGCGTCGGCGGAGTCTATCAATTGTGGGTCGGGAGTATCGGCAGGGTAATCGAAATAACGTTACGACAAGCATTTCCCCCGCTCTAACCGGGACGGAATCGGAGAAGCCAACTGAGTCGAGTAACTACTTGACTGACGGAGACGACGTTCAGGCTCGTGGAGTTGATTCGGATACATCTTGCCGTTTTCTGGATCGCTAGAATCGTTCCAGCAATAACTAAGTTAGATGCAGGTCGATCGCGCGCTGTTGATTGGCGCCGAGTCTTCCCTCGAAAATTCCGCGCGTTCCTGTTCGCCCAAATGAAAGTGTTCGGGTATGTGGGTTGACCCTCCTCCATCGTGAGAAAAGACTAAGAAGCCCATGGCCCCATCCAGTCTGAAGGCGCTGATCTGGATGTAATGCGTATAAAAAAGCCAGGACACTTCCTGTCCTGCATTTCTGTTCCTGGTGGCATTCCCACCCGGTCGCAAATCAGGCTCAAGTCAGTGGTCTGAAGGCTAGATCTGGTCGAAAGAGCGGTGACGACTGGAAGGTTACTTACCGTTGAAGTATTCAGGTCGATTGTCCGCAATGCTGACTTGCCGTGACCGAAATGGATGATTTTTCGGCAGTTCCAAGGCACCTACGGAGCCCTGGAGAGGAAGGCTATCGCACGCCTACAATCGAAGATGCGGAGCAGGCTATCTCTATCAATAGTCTCCAGTATTCATCTTCTCTAAGTGCCCGGGAGGCCCATACGTCCGCGCTGGGAGCTCTAAATGGGTCAACGTTCCGTCCAGTGATGTCTAATTCAGAAAAGGGAACAGTTTCAGATAATGTTCCTGGGATAGATCATGCCAATCTCACCAAGTCCCCCAGTGAGCGGTCCAACAAACTCGGTTGGAGACAGCGCATCCGTCATTTTACATGGGCCTTTTTCACCCTCACAATGGCCACAGGTGGAATCGCCAATGTGCTGCACACAGGTAAGAGATCCCCTTCCTGTTCTGTAAAAGAATGATACTAAACATTCAAAGTGCCTTTCCGCTTCCGGGGCCTGGAGACAATTGGCGTTGTTGTTTTCTTTATTAACATCGTTTTCTATGTCATTATCTGGACTTTGTTGATAATGAGGTTCTATTTCTATCCCTTTACGTTTAAGGCATCCCTTTACCATCCTACAGAGTCACTTTTCGTTCCCGCCGCTGCAGTCTCATTCGGGACGATATTGATCAACATCTCTCAGTATGGACCAGGACACACGGGGCAATGGCTTAACCACGCCGTCGAGATATTGTTCTGGATGGATGCTACACTCGCCGTCATCCTCTCGGCCGGAATCTACCTTCTTCTGTAAGTCTAATCACAGTCTTTGAATCAATTAGATAAAAGATCTAACAGCTCAGGTGGTCGACACAAACCTTCACCATAGCACAGATGACACCTATCTGGATCTTTCCGGCTTATCCTATGCTAATCATCGGACCTCACGCTGGAATCTTAAGTGCTGCGCTCGAGCCCGGTCGCTCTCTCCCCGTGATTATCGGAGGTACTACCATTCAAGGGGTTGGCTTCCTCATGTCTCTGATGGTTTATGCCGCCTTCATTTATCGATTGATGACACAAAAGCTGCCCAAGGAAAATGTTCGACCGGGAATGTTCGTCTCTGTCGGACCTAGTGCTTTCACGGTTGCTGCAATCGTGAATATGGCCGCAAACGCCAAGAGATCCTTCCCTGCCGATTTCATGGGCGACGGGGAGCTTGCTGCCAAAATTCTCCAAGTTGTCGTCGACTTTGCCGCCTTGTGGCTGTGGGGGTATGCTGCGGACCCTTTCCAACTATGATTCTGGTTACTAATGTTTTTCTGTAGGCTATCGATCTTCTTTTTCTTCATCGCAACCTTCGCTCATGTCTCCGCGATCGGTCCCGGGCGCATGATCTTCTCTATGGGATGGTTCTCGTTCATCTTCCCGAACACTGCCTTCATCACTGCCACCTTTGCAATCGGAAAGGCATTTTCCTGCAAACCCATCCAGATCATCGGGTGCGTGATGACCATCCTTTTGATTCTGATGTATTTTTTCGTGTTTTATATGATGATCCGCGCGGTGGTGTTGCATCAAATCCTCTGGCCGCAAAAGGGCGAGGATAAAAACGAGGGTGGATTCCACATCAAGAAAATCAAGCCCGACGCCCCTGATGAGGAAAACCCGGTTTGAGCTCATTGATTCTATTTTATCTCTGATATACCATTTTTTGGACATTGATTTTGCCTCTTAGACATCCTGCGGCGTTCTAGCGATTTTTGCATTGTCCATATAGTATGCCTCTATACAGCATGCCGCTATAATTTTTTGGGTTAGTCGGGGGAAAAGACAAATGTATATATCATATTTTTTTTAATACCATGTTCTTCTAGGTTCATGCATATACCTTATGGAATGCGGACATCTTGTACTGAGAAGAGATTATTCGAATGTATAATTATGTACTAGTATCAGAGAACATGCATTACGGCAGCTTAGTCAGAACCGCCTGCAACAAGGCTGAACCCTGCGCAAGCTGTTAAGCATCAGGCCACGAACCACACCTACATCCACCTGATCTTTTTCTTGATTAATTATCAAGTTTCTTCAAATCTAATCTATCTATCATTTTCTATATTACTAGTCACAGTGTCATTCCACCACGAGCAGGGACAATCATGGCGGACAATCGCAAATCTGTCCTTATTAGCGGGTAAGTGCAAGTGCAAACATGCATAAACATTATTCCAGCTCAGCCGAACTACACTAGTTAAGCATCGGCAATGAGCTATGTCAGCACTTTCTTCTCCTTTACCCTTATAGTGTTATTCAACTCATTTGTTTCATAAGAATTGTCATTATCTGACATAAGCTTATCATTTCAAGTCATGTAATTAATTTGCTTTGCTAATTTGAGTGATCAGATGCTCGCCTGGCGGGATTGGACATTCGCTGGCCCTTGAATTCTATCGGAATGGACTGCGCGTGTTTGCGACCGCGAGGAATCGAGAGACGATTGCGGATCTGGAGGAGAAAGGGATTGAGACGCTGAGTCTTGTTGTGGATGATGAGGAGAGCGTCAAGGCGTGCTTTCAGGAAGTAGAGAAGAGAGTAGGTGAGAAGGGGTTGGATTATTTGGTTAATAATGCGTGAGTTTTCTCCTATTCTCTACAGAGTTGTGCTATGATTGGTACTAACGGATTGGATTCTATATTGAAGGGGTCGAAGTATGGAAGTGAATTTATTTCTTGGACTATGTCGCTGTCAATGCTGACTGTTGCGTACTAGACTACACTGTGCCCGCAGTGGAGGCCGAGTTGTCTGAAGCACGGAAGACATTTGAGACGAATTTCTTCTCTGTGATCCTCATGTGCCAGACATTCCTCCCGTTACTCATCAAGGCCAAGGGTACTATTGTCCAGATTGGATCAGTCGCTGGGGTAAGGGGTCCTCTGCCATTTACTGTTTGAGAGAAGTTTGGGCTGACTCTGTGAACAGATTATTCCCTACGTTTTCGGTTCCGTTTATAACGCCTCCAAGGCGGCTCTGCACTCATGGAGTGATTCCCTACGTGTTGAGCTAGCTCCAGTCGGGTATGTCGTTCATCATCTCCAGGCTTTGTGTGTCTGTGCCACCTCTAACACACATGACTATAGCGTCAAGGTCACCACGGTCATCACGGGAGGTGTTCAGTCCCGTATCGCGCGCACGCAACGTACCCTCGTTCCAAACTCGCTGTATAAACCCGTCGAAGCCGAATACAATCGGCGGTTGGTTCACAGTCAAGAGAACGCAATGCCCAACACAGCATACGCACGTAGCGTTGTGAATCAGGTCCTCTATGGCTCAGCCCCGTGGCGATGGTTCTGGCCGTGGGCGCGGGGCTCTAAGACATGGATCTGGGAAGGGAATCGGAGCTGGCTCATCTGGCTTCTGTCTGGAGGCTGGGCGTGGTGGGGTCTATTTGACCGGGTGATGACGAGGATGTTCGGACTGAACAAGGTGCGAAGACAGCAAGGACGCAAAACCGACTAATGTGGAGGATGAGCGGTAAATATAGCCACCTCTTTTAATATGCATTGTTATATTTCTAGAACCTCGAATCTAGTGGTCGACAGCTTTCCGGGGTTGCCGGCCGGGACCGATCTATGTACTGGCTCACGAGAGTTATCAATTGCGCTTTCAGAACGTCGATTCATCATGAAATACTATGATAGCTGGGTAAGTAGCAAGTAAGAATTGAATTAATTCATGAACATCAGGACTGCAAACCTTGGAAGCTGCGGTTCTCCATATAGAAAGGTCGCTGAGGTCCCATACAGTTGAGTAGGTGCTCCATATACGGTTATGTCTTTATCCACATGCTCAGCTCCCATTTGCCAGCGGCGTGTGGGTCATGGGGGAATCTGGAAATAAACAATTGACACGACGATGGGATAACTAGTATTGATGAAGCATGATCGAGCGGGGTTTAGATCAGCGCGTAAATGTTTCTCTCGAAGCAAATACAGAAAAAGGAATGAGGGGGTTGCGAGTTTCGGGGACGCCATCAGGTGACAGCCGAGTCCCGACACAGAAAAGACTCACCGTACATCTAACCTAGGTAAGTAGGTAACGCAACCCTTGTCCTAGTCAACTCCCCTTTCTATCTTGTCCCTTCCATCTCACTTCTTCAGGTTTAACCCTTTTCTATTATCGTTCATTTTTTGCCCGTCATGTACAAGCTCGCGCGCGGTCGCCCAATCGCGGCAGCTTTCAGAGCTGCTACCGTGAGTCCCCTGCTGAATCAGGCGCGCTTTGTCGTATGACCAGCCTTTGCTGACACGACGTGTTTTTCATCGATGTAGGAGACATCTGTACAGAGCAGACTCGCGCAGCAACAACGACGAAACCTCTCGATTCACGAATATCTGTCTCACAACCTGCTGAAGGAAGTACGTCGTCACCGTGCGCAGCAAGCGCTGCTGAGCCGCCTATCGCGACAATTTTTGCGCAGCATACTGACAATTAATCCATAGTATGGCGTTGGCGTTCCCAAGGGTGCAGTCGCTCGTACTGCGGAGGAAGCAGAGATCGCTGCTAAGCAGATTGGTACTTGATATGGATGCTTCATGTCAGGAAGTATATACTAAGACGCGCGCTAGGCACGGATGACATGGTCATCAAGGCTCAGGTCCTCGCTGGTGGTCGAGGCAAGGGTACCTTCGACAATGGCCTGAAGGGTGGTGTGCGCGTTATCTACTCGTGAGTTCAGCGTCCGCTGCGCATACGAATGTCGCATTTACTGATTGAGATCCCCCAAACCAGCCCGACGGAGGCTAAGATGTTCGCCGGCCAGATGATCGGCCACAAGCTTATCACGAAACAGACCGGTGCCCGGGGTCGTATCTGTAATGCTGTCTACATTTGCGAGCGCAAGTTCGCCAGACGTGAATTCTATCTCGCGATTCTCATGGACCGTCAGACCCAGAGCCCTGTCATCGTCTCCTCTTCCCAGGGTGGTATGGACATCGAGGCTGTTGCCAAGGAGTCGCCTGAAGCCATCATCACCACCCCTATTGACATCAACGTCGGTGTTACCGACGAGATCGCTCGCAACATTGCTACCGAGCTGGGATTCTCGGAGCAGTGCATCGAGGAGGCTAAGACTACCATCCAGAACTTGTACAAGGTCTTCATGGATAAGGACGCTACTCAGATTGAGATCAACCCTCTGTCAGAGACCTCCGACCACCAGGTACTCGCAATGGACGCCAAGCTTGGATTTGATGACAACGCGGAGTTCAGACAGAAGGAGATCTTCTCCTGGAGGGATACCACCCAGGAAGACCCTGACGAGGTTAAGGCTGCTGAGTATGACATTCTCCTGATGCGGGAAATGGATCATTACTGACTTCACATAGGTATGGTTTGAACTTCATCAAGCTGGATGGTGACATTGGATGCTTGGGTAAGTATCAATTTTTTTCGAGTCAGTTATGCGACGATGCTGACTTAATGTAGTTAATGGTGCTGGTCTCGCCATGGCCACTATGGATATCATCAAGCTGAATGGAGGAAGCCCTGCTAACTTCCTGGACGTCGGTGGTGGTGCCACTCCTGCTGCCATCCGCTCCGCCTTCGAGCTCATCACCAGCGACCCCAAGGTCACCGCTATCTTCGTCAACATTTTCGGTGGTATCGTCCGCTGTGATGCCATCGCTCAGGGACTGATTCACGTCGTCTCTGAGATGGGTATCCGTACCCCCATCGTTGCCCGTCTGCAGGGTACCAACACGGAGCAGGCCCAGAAGCTGGTATGTCGTGGTTTTACATAATATCGATGAAGTTCTTTTCAATTAATACCCGATACAGATCAACGAGTCTGGTCTTAAGATCTTCTCCATTGAGGATCTCCAGAACGCCGCCGAGAAGTCGGTCCAGTTCTCCAAGGTCGTCAAGATGGCCCGGGACATTGATGTTGGAGTCGAGTTCACGCTCGGTATCTAAGCTTTCATACCAGCAATTTTACATGGTCCTTTGACTGCATTGCCTTAATTATCGTTGCATGTTTAGTGGAGAAGATCTCTTGAGGGGAGAGATGAGTGAAGAGAGTTGCTCACATGTCTTTTCACGAAGATGTGCTGACGGCTCTATGCAGAAACGACCGACATCAGAGAATGATCTCTCAAGAATTGCTCAAGAGCTATGGGGAGGAGATGATGTAGCTGAATTGAAAAATGGCTCGGGGGGTTGAGCCTGGGACAGCTTTCATGTTACATTGGACACAGGGATCGTGTGAATCGGTGCTTAGACTGATAGATATATTACGATCACTCTGTATCATTATTCTTATTCTTGCGTTATCATTCTATGAATCTTACCACCTCGCAATTTTGCTTGGAGATGGTGCGCTGCTTCGACTGTACTAACGGTATCATTTTTTCTTGGTTGTCTCTAGTTGTTGTTACATGATAATGACAGGATCAAGCTCCATCATTTCTCCTGGCCCATCTCAGGTCGATATTCTCGTCAAAACAGTAAATTTGGAACCCGGCTTTAGCCGCCCAGGCAAAGAAGGTGGAGTCTCCAAATGTGCGTTTGATGGAATACGGGGACGTGGTGAGAGTACCCCCATTCGGATTCGTCTCTCGTAGCTCTCTCATGTTCTCCACCACCGAGATCTCTTTCGCTTTATGTACCAGTCCTGTGTCCAGATTCAAGATGTACGGCCCGTCATCTTCGTCTCTACCTCTGCGTTGAGGAGAGATGTAATATACCAGGTCGTTACAAACCGGGGTAGCTCGCCAACTATCAAATCTCCCTGCAAAAGGACCACAGCTCGCTTGGTCGACATTACGTACGGACACCGTGTTCATCATCGGATCGTAAGATATCCAGGTCAAGTTGATTTTCTTAGGGTCATCGTCCGGCACTATAGGTAGGACTCCTATGTCTCCAGAGGCGGAAGCGACGCGATCGAACGATTTCGACCTCCACGTGCCTTCTGGGAAGGGTCGGAGTACAGTTGGTGGTTGGCGCTGGGTGATCGTGGTTCCGGTGACGACGTAATGCGTCACGGCGAGTCCATCAACTACGCTGTAGTACGCGCAACAGCCAGAGCCATTATGTTCGGGATGAATGGTCGTAATTTTATCCTCAATCGGATGGATGACCATCGATAATGGCAGGAGCTCGAGTGCAATCTCCCTGACGACTTTCGACCGGAGATCCCAAAAATAGAGGCAACGATTGCGAGCGATCACGACGACTCGATCGCCGGAGATCGTGAAGCTGTAGATGCTGGCAGAGGGTAGACGGAATAAGCCCTGTTCCGAGGTGATGAAATTCGCGACATGGCAGTCTCTGCGTTTCCGGTGTTGTTAGATTATATAAACTTCTATCTGCTTTTTCCTTCTTTGGTGATGGTCTCATACCCTCGCCGTGTAATCATGGCAACAGCACTCTCGGAGAGTCGCACGTACCAAGGCACCTCTCTGTCCTCGGTAAAGAATCGAGACAGTATACCGGTCCGTAGACGAAGCAGGGCTACGCCAAAAGGCCCGCCATGCTCGTCTTTATCAGCCCATGCCAATCGCCCACCACAGTACGCTGCTGCATTCTCAAATTCCAAGTTATCCAGTCGCGCCGGATAGGATGCTTTCCTGCAGGCTCGTCCCAGCTTCAGGCGCAGCATTTTCTTTGCATGTCGGATGAAGATCGAGTGCAAGTCTTCATCGGATAATTGATCATACGAGCCATAGATACCATGAGACCGAAGTGCAGTTCTGCAAATGACGGGAGATGACAACAACTCATACCAGCGCCTAGAAACCTAGATATTTGTAGCATGTTCATTAGTAGGAAAGAAATATCCAGAAGGCAAGCCCAGCCTAGCATAGCGAAATAGACGAGAACATACTGATTGCAGAGCTACTATGTCAGTCAAATCCATTAGCTGACATATGCGAGCGACAAGCTCCACTGGGAGTGAGCCCAGAATGTCACGCGTCAGCAACTTCGTGTCTGCTCGTTCCTTGACTTCGCGCCACTCGTCGACTGTAAGCAAATCTAAGATACCATGACACCTGGGAGACAATCAGCACCAAATTATTAGAAGCTTTTTTCATCTTGATCTCATACGCAGCTTTGCGGACCCTTCCTGTGCTTAAAGCCTTAAAGGAAGAAAGGATCACATTTAAGAATGTGGTGTCTGGATCTTCGCCCATGATGTGCAGCAGTTACAGTACTCTGGAAGGCACCTGTAAAGGCTTTCTCAGATGAGATCCTAGAATAGACCGTCCCTAGCTGCCATGATTAGTGTCAAGGTCTAGGTAATCGACAGAAAAAATATAAAAAAAAAGGTCTTCTCACATTAGAATCAACTTATTTCTGAAATAAATGTAAGTTAGTGAGGTCTAAGTGACCGACCGCTGAGAGCGGGCCAGATTTCCTCAGTTGTGGGATGCAGCTACGTGTGCTGGAATCCACAACAAAGCCGGTAGACAAACAGTTACATTGACTCTTCTACATCCTTCTCCGTGGTGTGGATGTGTTCGCAAGACTGTATGTAGAGTTGTTGTGTGTTCAATAGTAGAGTAAGTAGTTAACGGAGCTTTACCGGAGTCGGACGGGGAGAGCTCCATGTAACCGTCTGTGATTGGTCAGGAGGGTTGAGAGCTGCCCTCGCACGAAGACATTGTCAATCATGATATGAACCACATTATGCATCATTTACAAGGTTGCTGCAATATCCATCTGGATGAGAGAGGGGAAGTGAAAGATCCTACTGTCACTGTCAATTAGCAGCTAGAGTTGCTGACTGGTTGATGGAAGAACATTAGGTACAGTGCAGAGACTACACAATACATCATTCAGGAAGAAAGGGGGGAGAACGAACGGGTTATCTAAGCAACAGTCAGATTCGCCCTACGATGGAGAGCTGAAAGGCGTTGGGGTCCTCAGGAATAATCAGCTGGCCCTCATCGTGGCTAAGTACATGAATGGATTATACCATGAGTGGACCAGCTCCGGATTCGCCACTGTGGGCTTCTCGAAGGTCGGCCATCCATGGATTGACGAGGAATGGAAATGTCGAAGAATGGAGGAGTGTTTCTAGACCCCAGAGAAAGCCGCGGGATCGCTGTGATCGCGGACCAGAGATGCTGAGGGAGAGAGAGTAACGAGAGAAAGGTACTCGAACAAAAGCACGCAACGCTCACGAGGATGGACATCATTATTCGATTCTAGAGTACGTCTAGAGTACTTCTAGTAACATTCTTCAGTACTTCTAGTCCTCTCCTTTCACCGTCTTCCCTCGAGGGATCTTCTTCGGGCCGGTGCTTTATCGCGCTTCTTCTTCAGGTCTGGCTCTCCCTATCGAACGGACCCGCCCCAAACTCCACAGCTCTTTCTCCCTCTTCTCTCACTTCTCGATTCCTCTCTCCATGGCCACCGTCTTCCCCCTCATCCCCCATCAACGTCGATTGTCCATCGAATGGAGATTTCCTGCTGATACCGCCCTTCGAGCATCGGACGCATTGGCGCAATTGTTCTTCCGCCACCGTTCCTGATCTGCAGACGACGGTGCCGCTCGTCGATTCTCTGTCGCATTCTCTCCCACTCAGGCTTCAGATCTCACACGGTAGACGGCTGGATCCTTCATACTGCGGACGGGGAATCTCGACTTTTCCGTCCCCCATTGCCCGTGGCAGAGAACACTTGAGAGGGGTCGACGACCTGCGTATGGCTGGGAGCTCCCAGCTGGAGAGCAGTGTCAGTTCACGCGCCGCAGCGCAGTCGCGATATCGCTTCCCCGCAGCTTGAACGCTTGGCCGGAGGACGTACGGAAGACGACAGGTAGAAGCGAATCGGCTGATTCCCATCGCGTTCCTCCGCATATCAATACTATTGACGGCTCGAAATGTTCAAGAAGACAGAAGTCTTCGTGTCCTGATCAGCTCCCGGTAGCTTTATATAATCTCGCTGTCGCTATATCACAACCGATAAAGCGTCAACAAGAAGTCTCAAGGGAGCCCTTCACACCTGTGCTTGCCTTCAGATTGAAAACGGTTGTGCGCTCAGCACGTTCGGAGGTGTCCACACATCGTCTTGCGACCTGACGCTGAACGGCTTTTTCCTTTTACTTACAGACGATTTCTTAGTCGCATCCCAGCGATGAATAGAGTGGCAGACCCGCCTTCCAGGAGTCCTTTCTCCAGTCCAGGAGAGACGCCTGGTAAAACACGGAATCTTCCTGTCCTTACCGCCTCAGTCACTTCTTCGTCAGATCTTTCCCCAGGTGACCCAATGGATGTCACCACACCCACGTCGGCCACGCAGGCCCGTAGCAGCCCCGAAAATGGCGACCAGGGAGGAATGAATAATGCAAACGGTTCTTCAGAGACAGGGAATTCGAACAATCCCACTCTCAATCAGACGATTGGTGCTGCGGCTGCGGCCCAGCAACCGAAAGTTGTCCAGACAGCATTTATCCACAAACTATACAAGTACGTCAGCAGAATTGTTGCGTGGATCCTTGAGGAGCCCAGCTGACAATGCCTCGCAGTATGCTTGAGGACCAGAGTATCCAACATCTTATCTCATGGTCGAGCTCGAATGAGAGTTTCGTCATGTCTCCGACATCCGAGTTCTCGAAGGTCCTTGCGTATGTTTGCTCCCTCTCCTACAGCTGCAGTGCACAGTACTAAATATTCGGCGCAGACAATATTTCAAGCATACCAATATATCATCGTTCGTTCGACAATTGAACATGTATGGTTTTCACAAAGGTATAGTACCCCTGTGGAAATCATTGGTGCACAAGTCACTAACGTAGAAAAAGTGAGCGACGTCTTCCACACTGGCTCACCTGACTCTGCTCTATGGGAGTTCAAGCATGGGAATGGTAACTTCAAGAGGGGAGATCTAGTTGGGCTTCGCGAGATCAAGCGGCGCGCGTCCAGACACGCTCTTATCCATCGGGATTCCTTCTCGAACCATAAGCCAGGTCTTCCTCAACAAGGAGCCCCTTCTGAACCTATCCATGATGCGACGGAGCAAAGGTTTCTAAATCTTGAACATAGCCTGTATGATATGCACAACCGTCTCACCCGCGCGGAGGAGAGCAATGCTGCTCTGAGCGCGAAGTGCCAGGCAATGACGGACAGTCTCGTTAAATGCTGTCAGGTTGGTTACTTCTTGCCACGCTTACTTCTGAGTATTGTCTAAGCATATTGCAGTGGACACATTCGATGTCCCATTTCCTTATGGCATTGGTTCCGGATCGGAGCAGCCCGTTATACCGCGATGGTGAGAGGTCCCGGTAGAAAACAATCGTCTGCAACTCTTACTGATATCTTCACCAGTCTCAAATATGCAAAAAGACGTTGAGCGGCAGTTAGACACTGTCCGAGCACTAGAGAATTCCCACGAAACTCTCCTCTCGGGTCGGCAGCCGTACTTTGCGAACATGTCCATCGACCCTGGACCCCCGCTCTCTCCTCGCCAGGTGCCGCAGGATGATAGCCGTCGACCGTCTATGGTAAACATACGGCCCCCGGTCCCGCAGCATCTCGCTGTCTCTCCACGTCGATACGGTTCAATTGCCGCACCAAACTCGTCTTCGAGCTACAATCGACTTCAAGTCCCTGCTCAACAACATCCGGTACCTCATCCTCTTTCATCTGTCTCGTCCCCTCCGGGGCCAAATCTTGCTCGTCGACACACCTCGGCTGACATCCGTCAGCATGGGTGGCTACCGACAGGTGCCTCTCCCTCTGCACCTGGCGACACAGCAAATGCGAACAGTCAGTGGCCGCCTTCGCCTCATCGAGCTCCAGGCGATCAGCAGGTCCGCGATGTTCTGGCTCAGTACGAAATGGGCGGGCCTAGGCACCCTCAGGATATGTCCCGGCATGCCACTCCACCTTTGACGATCGACCATGCTCCGCCGTCACTGAATGTTGACAATGGTTGGACAATCGGCAAATACTCACGACACGAGTCATCATTACCTGCAACACGACGATCGAGCATGGCAAGCAATGTACATTCTTTACTGAACCCTGCTGAAACGGCAGAACGACCCGATGAAGATGAAGATGCTTTTATAGAAGACCGAAAGCGGAAGAGATTGCAGTAGTCTATGGCTGCATCGACTCGGGCGATTGAAATTTTTGCAACCACGGACAGCGTCTGGTGTGCCTTTCTATATATTGGTCATTTTGATTACATAACTCCTACACGGCGTTGCAATTGGCGGTCGGTGTTAGATTCATACCATCCAAGTGATGCATTTATTATATATGCACAGTGAGAAGATATCCATACCGTACTCTGTGATGCGGTTTGTTTTGGACATTTGTTGTATATTATTACATAATTACTAAACTTGATTTCTTCCCGGGATTGTGATGACTCCTTTACATTTGGCTCCAATGTCAAATGGTATCTGGGGCGAGATTTGATGTCGTCTATGTCTTGCGTACCATTCTCAGGGGGGGTGACCAATGGCATGAATCTGGCTATTCGTACCGCGTCTGATATATAATTACCTCTCCCCTCAATCTTCGTTTTTATCACAAGCGCGTCCCTAGTGGGCATTGTTTTCCTCGGTAGTGGATGGGAACTTGCCCCGTTGTTGAAAGAGGAAGTCAATGGAAGAATAATTTTCTTGGAATAAAAAAGTCGTTTATTTGGCTGATTTCAGATATTGAATAGACCTGGTTCCACAGTGGTCATTTCCCCCGTGTCTTGAGACAAGACCTAGATTAGAAAGTTTCAGATTCCCAATTGGACTGAAAGCTGACGAACGCTGATAGCAGCAACAGGTAGATAGTATTGAAGAGTGAAGATTGTTTCCCAAGGATATGATCCTTATGGGCGGGTCAGAAGTTCGTTTCTGAGGGAAGCATCCTTCATATTCAAGCAACGACCTGGAAATTTGGTCGACTTCTGGACTTCTGGACTTCTGGCCTTTATGGCCTAATAGAGACAAATGGATATTTCCACCACTGAGAGGTCGTAGTCTTGCCACAGGATCCTCATACGAAGTGCAACTCTGTTGCAGAGGGATTGAGGAAGGCGCTGTCTCGAGCAGGCATCCCTTGGCACCAGCAGCTCAAGTGCACGAACGGCACCTATTCTCTCCATATGATACGAAGTATATGGACTTTGGCCTGCACATGAGCGTCCACGAGGGTAGCGGACCTTCGTAGTGTTTTTCACTCGCATTTCTCCTCACCATTCAATCCCATGCAAATCGTTCATTTCTTCTTCTTTTTCGATCGCTGAGACAAGACCTCATCGAGATAACTTCCCGTTTTCTTCTTTTTCTTGCCCCGTCCCGAATCCGTTCCTGGAGTAGAAGCAGAAGACTCCTTGCTCTCGACGGGCTCATCAGCACCCTCTTCAGCAGCGGTAGTCACCTTCCTTTTCTTATTCCCTAGCGCAGAACGACCCTCCTCCTCGTCCTCGTCATCATCCTCTGCTCTTGCGGAGGGCTTTGCGCCAGCTTTCCCTGGTTCCGGGCGTTTACTATTTTGCTGCTGCTGTTGACGCTGTTTCGACATCGCCTTCGCATAACCCTTCCCCATCAACTGCTGGCGCAATTTATCATTCGAACTTAATTCGGTACGATTCCAACTCCCATCTTCTGTGCCTTTGGGGATCGGGGCGCCGAGTCCGAGTCTAGATTCCAGAGAGGTTAGCGACATCTATTCCCCACCAATAAAAACATGCAAGCAAAGTAGAAAACCAAAAGTGAGGGAAGGAGACATGCTTCTCTGGAACAGCCGTGAAGATCTCATCTTCTTCTCTTTGCAATTCCTCTTCGGATTTCGTCGGCGCGAGCTCCTCGTCCGATTTGGGAGGTAGCCATGATGCGACGAGTCGCTGGCTTCGTGCGAGGGCGATATTTGCCCGGTTGAAGATTATATCTGCTTCGCTTTTGGGGATTGTCATTTTATTTGGGACAAAAAAGATATTCGTTGTGATTTTGGTCGCGGGGAGAATGGAATATTTTGGATAGAGAAAATGATGGATGTCCGGGCGGTCAGTCGATTTTATCGGACTTTTCTCTCTGACCGCCCAGATTCTTGGAAGTCTTGGCATCTTGATGAACTCCTCGGAATAATGATATGATATGATACATAGATATTGCTTTTATTTACCAAGGTTTACACCATTTTAACATCAAGGATATTTGACTGATATTATATATCTATTAGAAAGTATCCCTTCACAGGCTTTCCATACACATTTGCAACCAAGTAACTTTCGTTAGTATATGCTCAAGTATATACACTCTATGATAACCATGATGTCTATGTAGGAAATAATGGTACAAAGCAACAAAAGACCAAACCAGAAATCTCACCTCCAAAGGTTCCGCTGATGAAGTCGATCAACTCAGGCGGCCTGCTTTTCCTGTCGATGCTTCTCGCGCAACATCTTCTGGGTCTTCATGAACTCCCGAATACCGACAGGAATGCCAGCGAAGAGTTCGTCCTCATCCTTGCTCGCGGGGAGTGTCCAATTCGCCTCGCTACCACCTCCGTCATCGTCCATACTTATGCTAGCGCTGTCAACCTCCGGTCTTTGCGCCTGGCGGCTATCTTTCTGGGGGCCCTTTGCCTTGGCTTTCGCATACGCTTCTTCGACTCTCGCAGCCCACGCTTCCATGTCGTCACGGAAGTCGTCCCAGACGCAATGCGCACAGCCGCTCATGCAGCAGTTATCTGGTTCCACCGGGCGCGGAGGGATGGGGACACCGTTCACCGTCTTCCAGGTAGATTCCGGGGGTGTCGTCGCAGGATTGTAGCGGGCAGAGCGACCAGGACCAGCTAATGGAGAGCCAAAGACAATGGCCATTCTCTCCTGCGGAGATTGCGGTTGGGTCGTCGAAGCGGGCGTGAGGATCTTCTGCGGAGGCTCGACCTTTCGCGAAGTGACGGCTCTTCGACTGGATGGATACGGGGACATGAGCATGTCCAAGTAATAGTCTCCCTGAGGAACCGCCTGCGTAGGCTCCTGGTCTATACCCAGTCGTCCATTTTGGTGCAGGTTCCTGGCCCGAACACCCGAATTCGCATCTTGTGGCGCAATGTGTGAAGGACGGTCAAAAGAGTGGCTCTGAAACAGATGGCGACGGAAACAGTAAGAGCATAAAGACCTCTTCCGCAAGAGGCCTCTCGTAGAGAGAGATAGAGGCTCCATGTTGCAACAAGATGTATTTTTTGGGGGTATAAGGAAAGTAATTAATTAATTCATCCCATCGAGGGCAGAGACGGTTATGTCATAAATGGATGCAAACCAGACAAACAAAAGGTGTTTTCCGACCATTCAGTGAACGCGTCGATTGAACCAGAATAAATAACAACAACAAAGTGAATGCTCGGGGAGAGGACAATAGGGAGTTTTATTGTTGTCGCATATTCGATCAATGCGGAGATCTCTCACATGAGCATTCGATCCAATGCTGTCCTCACCCGCCAAGCGGCGCAAGACAAGTTCGACTACTTCAGTCCCAGTCGATGCATCTGGGACATCCCAGCAGCCCCTCAGTCGCGATGATGGTCCGGCGGATTCGCAACATAGATTTCAGTCACCGACAAAAGCGAGCCTTGCGCGATCACAGTCTGGCATACCACGGCTTGCGCATACGCGATCGACGAGGAGTCCGGAACGGCACACAACCAGGGACAATGAGGGTGGTGAGACAGAGCGGGCGCAGCAGAGGACATTCGGACTGCGCGATAGGAAGGCATTGAGGCCATCGTTGACTGCGTCATGGAGTCCGACCAGAGGTCCAAGGTTGTCCATGGGTCCACCATCTCCACGGAGACCGAGCGGTATTCAGGCTTTCACTGCGCCTCCACGAAGAGTCTCGACGAGGATTACACCAGCAGATCTGATTCCTGGGGCTTCTACTACTTTGGAACAGCGCGCACCCAGCACAACATCTGGACATCAATCGCCGTCCGAGTCGGGTGGTGCAGCACGAGAGCGAGAAGAAAGGAGAACATCTGAGTCCCAATCGTCAGAGGGCGATAATGAGGAGCCTGAACTACCTCCCACCCCTACGGAATTGGGACTCGAAAGAGCGCCCAAACGACCGAAGGGGCTACTGAGCAGCAGCCCCAGTCGACTACTGAAGAAGTTGCGGAAACGTCGCATATCAGAAGCGTTGGGATCGAGTCCGCTTAAGAAACGAGCCATAGACCCCTCTGGAGAAGAACGTGAATCTACAGGGTTGGATCTGGATGGGCATGAGTCTCAAGGCGCAAGACAAAGACAGAAAGAGGAGCTCTCTGCGCGCCTCCGTCAGCTCAAAGAGGAGGTCGAAGAGTTGGAGAAATGGGCGAAGCGATCGGAACATCCAGATGCGTATCTGGAGACGAGTAACGATGAAACGCGGAAGCTGATGTGAGTTCTACGAAGCTGCTCGAAGCAGGCGAACCGTACTAACTTTGCTCTAGATCCCTGTTGACGTCCCAAATTTCGACTGGTGCATCTGATCCAACATCGGATTCAGATGCTCCATCTCTATCCGCTGCCCTCTTTTCCTTACTCCCTTTCTCAAAAAAGAAACCACCAAAGGCAAAGCAGTCTTTAAAGATTCCAACCAACCCATTTGCTCTTCCGGAGTTGACTGATCCGAAACCGTACCTCACTGTATTTGCTCCTTTGATCCTGACCACACAATCCACGAAGATATCGACCTCAGTGTCCGATGCATTGACCGAAATTCATGAAATTACCCTTTCTGCACCACATCCATATCCTCAGCACGTATACCGAATCCCTATCACTCTCAGAACAAACCCAGACACACAGTCTGTGACATCAATATCCGTATCGAACAAGTCCGCTCAACTCCCGTCCCAGATCCACCGTTGGATCAAGTCTCGACTTTCTAATCCTCTTACAAAACTCGACATCTCAGGCCTCTGTTGGGGCCTAAACCGGTATTGGGAAGCTATCATATGCCGCGCCCAGTTATGGGCCAGCCTACAGAAACGCTACCCTGCGCTGGTCGGCGGTGGCATCAGTCGATCTTCCCAGGATGGTCCCATGGGGACAGACCCTCGACTCCTCACTCCCCATCTCGAACGCACAACGATGCTCTTCTCTTCCGGACGACCCAACGAATCTCGACTCCTCATATCCTGCGCATTAACCCTAGACGAATGGACCAGCGAACCACAGCTTCATCCGGAAATTACTCTATCCACACGAACAGAAAAAGTCGAACATGACGCGAAGAAACTTTTCCGCAGTTTACTGAAAGGCGGTGGAACATCCATGAAACAGACCGAGATGGGAACCACGATTCATAGCGATTCGATCTTGCGCGCCGCGGAAGGCCTTATGAGTATCCTATTTCCAAATGATATCGCAAAATCAAAGCGATCGAAGTAGATACGCATGAGGATATAGTGTCATCGCGTTTGCAGCAGAGGCGTTTGTTGGTATGAGAGCGTGGGATACTATACCATTACATGGATTGTGTTCGGGTACATCAATGGGTTTATTTAAAGATGTGGTAGTTAATCTATGATAGTCCGACTTACGTAGGGATTCTGGTGTAAATAAATAGCTTGTTAATACTTTCTTCAAGCACCTGTGGAGTTGCATCCGTGTATGAATATTTTAGATGCAGACGATTACGATTCGAAGGCCATAGTTATATGATAGTATAGTTATACCACGCTCCACCTTTTCCATTTACGACGTGTTCTATTTATTCTATTCTGCGGTAAGATTCTGCTGGAAACCTAGAAAAGAGTTCATCCGAGAGGAAACAACAAGGCAGACAGGAAGGGTAGGGTCTTGAGAGAGAGAGAGAGAGCCAACTACGTTCGTTTCATCTACGATATACGATCAACCACCCGGAAATATGTTAAGAAGGATTGGTATCTTGAATATTCCTCATTTTTTTCCTTTTCCCCGTCACATTATGACCGATACTCAAAATGGATAATGTGAACTACCAAGCTTTTTCCCTTCCCTTTCCCTTCTTCTATCATGCATTCGTCCTTCCGGGACTCATAGGTCGGGGAATCCAGACTCGGTGTTATCTGAACCTGAACCTGAACCTAAGCTCATTTTCACGTCCTTGGTTTTTCCCCCGGTCGTGGTGTTCTGGGCAGCGATATAAGATGGAAGAAAAAAAGGATGAACCAGCGGATCGAGAGGGAAAAATTCATAAGACATGAAGAAAATTGGGACATTTGCATTTCCAGAGGTTCCGAGTTTTTTAAGGACAACATGAAAAGAAGGGCGCCACGCCACGCCACAAGCCACACCAGCTATTATTCCCTGACACGAAAATCGACCGGATCATCATCGACAGAGAATCACATCTATTTCTTGGCATTGGCGGCCTCCTCGGCCTTGTCCTTGGCTCTCTTCTCACGGATACCAGCATAACGAGCCTCGCTGCGGGCCTCGCGCAACCGACGGAAAGCAGCCTCCTCACCCTTGGGCAGGGCATCACGCTTGATCTCAGTAATGGCCTCGGCGGCGCTGACGTTCTTGATGGGCAGGGTGGAGTCGATGCTGGTAGCGAAGCCCTCGACCTTCTCAGCGGCGAAAGCAGCCTGGGCGGCCTTGACCTCCTCAGCGGAAGAGTCGAGCTTCTTGAACTGACCGCTCTTGCGGGGGAAGAGGATCAGGCGGGCCTTGTACTCCTTCAAACGGGCAACGTTGGCGGCCAGAGACTCCTTGGAGTAGTTGGTACGGCGGCCATCGACGGCGATACCGATGGTGGGAGCGAGCTTGCGGGCGATACCGGCTTCCTATATTTCATATCCTGTCAGAACCTGTCTTCTATATAGCCCGCAAAGCAGCCGTTTCTTCCTTTCTCTTCCATCTCAGATGTCGCTATGATCCAATGGCCGTCGAATTGCGGGGAAGAGGGGGGTCTCCAAAGTTTACCTTCAGCTCAGCAATGGTGAAGCCACGGCCAGCACGAACGCGGCGGTTGTACTTGATGGTGGGACATCTCACAACCGGGCGCAGCTTGTCAACTGGACGGGGAGCAACAGCAGCGGCCTTGGCGAGACGGGCCTGACGACGGCGGTGCTTGCGGCCGGGCTATATCGAGAAAAAAAAGTGTCAGTCCATCATAGTTCCCGTCAGAATTTCGTATCGAAATCCATCCGATTCCACTCTCCGTAGGATTACAATTCGATTGTGCGAAGGGGTGATTTGTGAAAAGAGCGTACCTGGTCGAAGTGCACGCGGACACGACGCTGCCAGTCCTTGTGGAAGTCTGTAGAAAGAAACAGTCAGACAACCATATTCCCTGAATCTCCAACATCTCCATCCATATATTTTTGTTCTCCTCCAGACGGTTTCTACTCACGGTTTCTCGGGATAGCGTTGTTGTGCTTGATCGCCTATAAAGCACCCAAGAGCATCTCATCAGCAACTCATCGTCCATCGAACAGCTTTCGTTAAGATCAAGATTTCGATATCATCAAGATCTCAATTCAAACCAGCGCACAGGATATCAATAAACGCACCATTGTGACGGATGGGGATCAAGTCCTCTGGGTTGTCGTCGTCGTCGGGTGTTGCTGGTCGTGTCTCGAGACTCCAGGGCAAGAAGCGCTTCGTTACAATTTCGGGTGGAACTTTTTTGGTGTGGGCGGCCAACCGCGCAGAGCCGCACCGCCTCGCTTAGCGAGCCCTACCCTCCTTACCCGATCCGGAAGTAGATTCTTGACGGGAAAAACTACCACAGTCTACTATATCTACCTCTGTCTTATTGACAACCTATCCGTGGATCATGAGCATTCTGTACTCACTTTTCTACATGGTGCACCCGAGACTAGATATGTCGTCGTACGAGACTGGTAGGAACAAAGCAAATTGATCTTCAAATGATTCTTTTTCCTTTTGGATCTAGCTAAATACACGAGCGGCTTAAGTCTCGAATGCAAACTGCGCTCCTAGACTCTAACGGAGTCATCAAAAGTTCCAAACTATCCCAGTTGACCCCCTGAACTCCTGTAAAAATAGAGCAATGAGAAAACACAATTGAGCGCAGTTTGTATGACCAACCCGATTAAAATTCCTCTCCAGTATTGACCCAAATCCAGCAAAACGCTTATGTTCGTCACTCATCACAATATGTTCATAATGGAAGTAAAAAGACAACACAAAAAAGAAGAGAAAGCGCTATGGATAGCAGCATCTAGAACAGCACTAGGATGCAAAAGATCTATGTGCGCGAAGCACTCCACGCTTCGATGCCTAGTCCGACATTCGAGGGAGTCCTGGTCTTCTTTGCCGCGACAGCACTGTCTTCGAAGCTTGCTTTGCGTTTCGAGGAGCTGGGACGCTCAACGCCGGCCTTCTGAACCCTTCCGAACAACTTCGTCTGCAGAAGGTTGTTCGACTTGCCAACGTTGGCGGGAACCCGAGCATTGTCGCCACCAGGATAGCGACGCAGCATATCTGTAGCCATAGAGCTAGCCTGAGAAGGAGGAACATCCTCATCAGTGACAACCTCCTCGGCGTCAGAGGCTGAAATCGTGCTGTCTCTGTCGTGGCGGCCAGGCTCGGCGTGTCGTCCATGGGACACAATCTCGGGTAATCTCACACGTTCATCGAGTGGTTTGCTTCCCGGAGTCATGTAGTGAGTTTCATGGAATGGCCTGGATCTAGATGGGGTCACAGGAAGAGACGACATGGAGTGAGCTCCACGAACATGTCCGCTGTGTCGCTTCTGATTTCGGTCAGGGGTAGTGGCGACCCGCGCAGATTCTCCATTCAAGACTTGGTCAGCCGCAAGGAGGGCAGCAAATGCATCATGACTTCCACCACGGGAGTATTGTGATTCTGCATTCTCTGGGTACGTAGAGACTGGCTTCCTCTGGGTATGCTGGAATTCAGCACGAGGACTAGAGGAAAGCGAGCCCTGATCGATCATGCGGGAGAAGTGTTCCCGGTTGTCTCTGATGCGCTTCTTCAGCAGGGCATTTTCCTCGGTCAACAACTCGACCTTCTCCTTCTCCTCCTGAATGAGCTTCTTTGCGCGGCGCAACCTTGTGTCCAGAGTAGCATTGACTCTTTCGAGTTCTTGGTTGCGTCGCAGGGCAGTCTGCAGCTGATCGTTCAGAGCAGATGTCTTCGGGGCGGGAGAGCAATGGCGACTGCGGTACTCTGAACTCTGCAAGATCTCGACCTCTCTCCTGGCCAGCTGCTGCTCCACCTCCGCTCGCTTCACGGCCTCACTGCTCGCGAAAGACAGAAGGCTGTGCTGCAGCTTAAAATGTAAGGCGGACATGCGTGACTCCTGCGCTACGCTCAGCAGATCCTTCGCGATCGTTCGGAGCTGAGCCTCGTCGGCCGTCTCAATGTCCTGGACACTCGGGAGATTCTCCGACGCTCCATATGCGGCGCAGAGGCTCTTATCGATGCTGTCAGGTGGGGAAGCAAGGAAAGAACGGGTGGAAGAGCGGGATCGGGATCGGGACCGTCTGAGGGGAGCTCCGGGGATCTGCGTCGAAGGCGGGGGAGTCATGTCGGAGGAAGAGATGGGTGGGGGAGAACAAAAGGGAGCCTTGTCCGACTGCGAGGCATTGTGGCTCGTCGGACGCAGATCTGGGGAGGGAGAGAGAGTCGGACGACGTGCTGGAGTGCTTGGCACTGAGATCTCCAATGGGGGAGCCAGAGAGGTCTGAGAAGATTGGGAATCCATGTCGCAAGGTATGACGGAAATGATCACACTCAAGGAGTAGTTACACCGGCACTGTCACATGTTAGCATTGCTGCATTGAGGGACAGTATCAAGGGACCGTGGAGGGAGTGCTGCCGCTAGTGGAACTGTACGGGACTTACCTCGATGGTTGTGGGAATGAGAGCGCAGACACGAGCAATTCCAGAGTCGACCGCAAAGGGAGAAGAGGGAATCAGTTGCCAGATCCCCTGACAAAGTTGTTCGACGCGCTCCCCCGGAATCCTAGGAACTTGAGAATCACTGGCAATGACGTGGTTCGAACCACGGCGGTTCGCTTCGGGAGTGACTGTTGGCGACACCGCTTATCGCTGATAGGAGGGCTCTCGTAGGTACAATCCGAACGACCAACACGCAAGGCGTCAATAGCAGGGATGGAGAACAATTGGTATGTATGAAGTTGCTATGTAAGAGCAAGGGAGTGAGGAATGATGAAGAGAGGGGGGAGAAGAGGAGATGAGGGCGCGGAGGTGATGATTCCTTAAGGACTGCGCGAGTTGCGGAGTCGTCGAGGAGGCTGGGGAGTTCGAAGGCGCTCAACCACGACCAACCACAGCCAACCACCCGCAAGCACGTGAGCTAAGCCGCACCTCGGAATGTGACTATACCGTATCGGGTTGGCGGGGAACAGCCGAGTCAGCCTGAAGATCTCAGTTGGGAGGGCAACGGTGCAAGGAGTGAAGTCTTGGATGTGGCTGGTTGTTGAGCTGAACTGTCTGTAGGGCAGAGCTGTCTGTAACTAGGGCAGAGCTGAGCTGAGCTGTATTACTTTGACGTTCATGGGTACCGATCTGGGCCTTTCAAGGCGACATGGCTCGTTGGGCTGAGATGCATTGGGATTTGACTGCGAGCGAGATGAAACACCTACTCTGCTTACTGGATTGGGGTATTGTCAGTGATTCTGGATTTGAGATTAATAGATACTTTCAGTCGAGTATAGAATACAGAGATTCTCGTGCACCATCATAATAACCACACGCGCATTTCACTATTGGATGGTGGATGGTGGACGGTAGACAACATGGGATCCATCGTCACCCTGTTCATCTGGTGATCGCGGAGGACCAGCTAAGGCCACACGTGGCGCACTAAGCCTAGGATTTATGCAGAGTTGCTGAAGATAGTTTGCGCCGGTTTTCTAGCTAGATATACGGCTTAGATCTATCAAAGCGCTATGTACGAAGAATGGCAGCTGTAATTCGTGGTGTGTTGAAATGACAATATCGATTTCGGTTTCAACCACCAGCCAACCACCTGTTAAAGGAGATGTTTTCGACTATTTTCGCCAATTTTCCACATTTTAAAATTAGTTATTTCCCTTAGGTCACAATGGTGATTCTTATACCAGATATGACTAGTCCTTCAGATCTTGATGGCTAAGGGAATGTGCCTCCAAACACCTTAAGTAGTTATTTAGAATCGAGTAAGCTAAGATGTTCCCCTGATTAGTTAATCCACACTAGATCCTCGCTATGGCACGAGCGTCTTTAGTGAACCGTGGGACTGGGGAGAACAGGGGGAGTAAACAATACGTTCCGGAGCTAAAGAACTTCATTCAAGCTCCTGAAACTCTGAAAGAACATACGCTTTACGGCGCACGCGACCACAGTTCATTGACGACATCCCTTTGTCATCGTACTTCTAGCGATTCACCTGCGATATGGAGCATCTTTCAGACTAATCGCACTTCTTCTATACACGTTTCAGATCACTGCGACTCTCAGACTGTAAAACGGTCAAGGCAAACCCGCTATCGAAAGACAATGGACAACCAACGAACCCCGCAGAGGCCGCCCAGTGCGATTCCACGATTAGTCTCTAGGATTCCACTGCCGACGACGACCCCATCCAAGAACATACGACCATCGCCCTCGAGGGAACGCTTACAGGCCGATCCGGGCGTCAATGTTGCGCGATTGAGGAGACCTTCGGAAGAGACATTATTTAAGAAGCCTCTTCCCAGGGCCTCATCCCCGACCAAGGGTTTAGGAAGAGCAAATGGACACAGAGCATCGTTACAGATCCCACTAAGTTATGGGAGCAAATTTGGGACGGAGCATGTCGACGCTGGAGAGCCACCCGATTGGGAGACCAACTCTATCGACGAGCCGGAAACACCAGGACTGAAGAGAGATACGGGGACTTCGCTATCAGATAGAACGATAGAGACACTCTCTCAGATTCCTCCCTCGCCAGCCTCTCTGAGAAGAAAATCGAGTTTCTTTACCGCGGACAGCCCGATGCGGCCTCCGTCGCGTCCATCCTCGTCGATGACGAACTACTCAAGGTCTCCGTCACGGTCATCATCACGCCAACAGAGTAGAGACGAGTCCGTTTCGCGTCTATCATCATCAATGCGGCTCGCTCCAGGATCCCGCCCGCCAGGCTCTTCCGGCTCCTATAGATCCTCCAGTTCGGTCAGCCCCGTTCGAGATCCTGCACCCAACACAACGACAAGGCTTCCGGGGAGGAACGCTTCACAGCCAGTCAGGTCACAGCCCTCTGGTGCCTCGACCTCGGACAAACAATCGGAACCCCAATCGGCGAGAACGAGCATATATGGCACGACGAGGAGGTTGTCGACAAAACCATCGAAGTCGCGCCTTTCTCTGAGCGGAACCTTCACGGGGCCAGCAGAGACAGAGATGAACCAGCCAGATCGCACTCTGTCGATCAAGAAAACTAGGAAACCATCCTCAGTCTTTTCGTCGAATCTTACTTCCCCATCGTCCACCGTGTCTAAAGCGTCATCAGCTACCTCTGCTGCTTCGGATGTGGGTAGTCAGGAGGAAAAGGCGGAAGCCTCTCAAACCCGAAAGGTATCCAAATCTTCCAGCGCATTACGAGACAGCATCGCAAAGGCCAAGGCAGCGAGAAAAGCCATGAGGCAGAGCAATACTGGCACCGGCTTGGACGACACCTGGCCTCCCCTTGACGTGCAGGACCCATTCAATCAGGCCTCAAAAGAACCGAACAATGGACTACTTAGAAAGCGCATAGACGCGGCTCGCACTTCCGGAACTTTGAATATCGCTGCAATGGGCCTCAAGGAGATCCCCAATGAAGTAATGACGATGTACGACTTCGATCCCAACAGCTCCAGTGACTGGTACGAGACTGTGGATCTCGTGAAGTTCATTGCTGCCGATAATGAACTGGCAGAGTTGTCTGACGTGGCTTTTCCTGACGTCGATCCGGCGAGTTTCGATATGGATGATGACAGTAAAGGCAATCAGTTTGGAGGTCTAGAGATATTAGATCTGCATGGGAACGTATTAAATTCTCTACCCATAGGCCTGAGAAGGCTGCAGCGTCTACATACTCTAAATCTTTCCAACAATAAGTTAAGCATGGAAGATCTAGGGGTCATTGCTGAGATTGAAACGCTCAAGGACCTGAAACTGGCGAAGAACAATCTGGAGGGCACTCTGATGCCAACCGTCCGTCGTCTGAGAAACCTGGAGGTTTTAGACCTGCATGGTAACCAGCTCACCGAGCTGCCCGACGGTCTCGAGGATTTAACCTCCCTCAAGGTGTTAGACGTCGGTGAAAACCAATTCGCTCGTCTACCTTTTGAGATCCTGAGCACACTCCCGTTGACAGAGTTGATTGCTCCTAAGAACAAGCTTCAGGGTAGCTTGATACCGGCTTCAGTCACTCGACTTGAGAACCTGCAAGTCCTGAACGTGGCCAGCAATGCATTGCAAAGCCTCTCTGATGGCGATACATTAGAGCTGCCCAGCCTGCAGACACTGTCGCTGGATGTGAATCGTATTACAGCACTTCCAAACATATCTTCCTGGAAGGGCCTCATAACGCTTTCCGCGGAAGATAATAGCATCGCCGCGCTTCCGGAGGGGTTTGTGGAGCTAGAGAACATCAGGAACGTCGATTTTACCGGAAATGATATTAGGCTGCTGGATGACAGGATCGGACTGATGGAGAACCTTTTCACTTTCCGCATAGCGAACAACCCGTTGCGCGAGAAGAAATTCTTGAGCATGAACACGCAGGATCTGAAACACGATCTGCGCAATCGATGCGTGCCGGAGACTCATGACACAGAGGACGAAGATGCTGGCTCAGTAGCGACCGAATTCACACTGGCACCAGAGAGTCCTGTCGGCGCCAACCCGTGGAAGGTCAAGCCTGGAGGCGTTCTGGACCGCTCGTGCAGTGAAATGAGTGAGCTTAAAGTTGACGATTTAGCGCCGTTGGCATCTTCTCACGACATCCGATGCCTCTATATCCAGCGTAATAAGCTGCGGAACTTCCCCGTGCCAGCACTGAGTCTTCTGGCACAGACCCTGACGGATCTCGATCTCTCCAAAAATCCCTTGGACACCATGGAGCTGTTTCCTGCCAGCATCTCTCTCCCCAACCTTCAAAGCCTGAACCTCAATAGTTGCGGCCTCACATCATTCGAGGGCCTCCTATCGAACCTTTCCGCTCCGTCCCTTACATTTCTCGACGTGTCCAACAACCGTCTGACTGGGCCCTTACCCCCTGTCCGTAGCACCTATTCCAAACTCGTCACCTTCCTCGTGGCAGATAACAAGATCTCCAGTCTCGATTTCGACGTCGTTAAGGGACTTCAAGTCCTCGACGTCAGCAACAACAACATCAACTTCATTCCTCCCAAGATTGGCTTACTTGCAACAGAAACTTCCGGGCCGAAATGGACCGGTGGATCAGGCCTGAGAAGATTCGAAGTCACAGGTAATACCTTCAAAGTTCCCAGGTGGCAGACTGTGTCCAAGGGCACGGAAGCTATCCTGGAATGGCTAAAGGTACAGATCACAACCGAGGATGTGGAGGAATGGATGAACGCTGGAGATGAAATTAATCCAGACGACGAGGACTGAAATTTTGGCTGTTTCATTAACAAAAAAAAGGGGGTCTTAGACTCAACAGCTTCGTCAGGAGTGGTATGTGAGTCTTCATAGACCAAGTGTGGTCGTTCGAGTTGGACTATATTTATGGTGACTCTTCCTTTTTTAGATTTCTATAATTGTCTTAATACTTGTGTATATTAACCCTTTTGGCCTCAGAGGCTGTCACTGTACCATTTTTATTGGATTTTGAGTATATATATAATAAATTCTATTCACATTTCGGAAAGCGCAAGAATTAATCGTCAATAATGCCGAAGATCGTCTTCAGGACGACCACCAAAGAGTGCTAATTTCGGCACACAATGCCTGCAGCTAGTTATTTCGTCTTCTCATCCCGCGGTAGTACTTCCTCTATCACTTTCAACCACGTCTTCGACCAGACGCTGAATTTATCTTCCTCCGGAGTCTTCGCCTCTGTTCCCTCCACTGCCCAAGGCAGGATTAATGACTCGACCACCTTAACCGCACTTCCTTTGGCCTTTCGTAGATAAGAAGTCGACTTCTCAATATCGGCCTCGTACAATGACCCAGCAGCTTCGTCGATATGGTCGGGTATACTTTGCAGATCCGCCATCAAAGTCTCAAGTGCGCGGAGATGCGAAGAGGGTAGCAGAACCTGGGGTGAAGTTTCGAGACCACCTTTTTTGAGTCGATTCGAGACAATGGCGGGATAGATCGCCGCAATGGGCTTGAGGGCGCGAAGAGTCGTTTTCTTGTGCTCGTTCAGAGCAGCCGTGTCTCGAGTTTCATCCTGATCATCATCTTCGGGTTCATCTTCGGCGTCATCCAGCAGATCGTCAAAACCATCATCTTCCTCATCATCCGGATCCCACTCCTCCAATTCCCCAATCGCATCCTTCACTAGATCGCGCCACTCTTCAACACGCTTGATGACGAAGCCGACAATGCCGTTTCCTGCAATTTCCACTAGTACATCACACGCATCCCACACCCTTCCCGTCGCTCCAATAACGCTATCTTTCTCCGGTGCCGAAAGCTCTTCCTCTTTCTTACCGCCCTTCTTCTCCTTATCCTTCTTGTCTGCGACACCTTTCACTTCGTCAATAAGCGCCGAGAGCTCTTTCAGAAGAGTCTTCACAAGCACATGGATCTCCGCGCGGAATGATTTCGTATACGCCTCATCGGTGATTAAGAGCGCCGCGGTGAGGAGGGACGGCAGGACCGATTCATTCACTGCCGACAGGACGCTATTGACAGCAGACGGGGTGAATGGCGAATTAATCGCGAGGAGAGAAAGTTTGGTCACTTGGGCCTTGAGAGCCGTAGAAGAGGCCGAGAGGAGAGGAAGGGGCGCTGGACCGGCATTCTTGCTGATGACTTCTTCTGTCTGTGAAGTCTTAGCGGGGATCGAGAGCGTTGCTTGAAATTGCTCTGAGAGAGCCAATGTCGTGGCTAGTAGGCGTTGAAGTTTGTCGGCCATGTTGGAGGAAAGGTCCCAGAATTCTGATTTCTCCGGGGTAAAAAACCAGATCTCTAGAGAGATCTCTGGTGTTTTTATGGCTCTCGTAAAGTATGAAAACCTTTGGCGGAGTTGGGGAATGTTTCCCGATAAGGTTTAGCGAGGAGCGTTGCTGATTAGGGTTTGGTAGTCACCTGTCTGGCTGAAGTAGATATTATCACTCAAGCCATACTAATAACTAACGAGTTGGAAATCTCCCATTACTTCATTCACTAAGGAGACAGTTTGATTATTGGGATGAGTAACTAGTTACACTGGCTTGAATCAGTACAGAAGAAGGATTCGACTGGTTTACCTTGGGGGATTCGTTGACATTTTTTCCATTGGCATATTCTCAATAACAATCCGAAAAAGGAAGAATTAGCTACAAAAATTACATACATTAACTAAGAGTGGTAAGTAAAGCTGGAAACCAAATCACAGTAGCGAAAGATATTCTCTTTAACTTATCAGCCTAGCATTACCCTGAACGAATCCTATTAGTTAAACACATCTTTGAGCGGTGCAATCTCAGCTTTTTTTTTTGGATTTTAGATAACAAAGCAAGGCAATAACTTAACTGCCTTTAAGAGTTTCTACTTTGCCGCCATCGAGCTTGAGATTCAAAAAGGTTGGGCATGAGCTTGTTTAATTTCAACACTAATTGGCGTGAGTTAATCATATTGAACTTGCTTGTGGGGATAGAAGTACAATTCAAACCAACAGGTGTGCAAACAAATTCAGCAGGAAGTAGTTGTACGCTTTACTTTGACTGTGTTATGCTGACCAAGGCGCCGGACGCGCCCAGTGGCTTGTTGGATGTATCGATCTGACGTGGGTACATCAAAAAGATGAATGTTCTGGCAAATGGACTGGAGGTTGGACCCCGCGGAATTGACATAAAATGAGCAGATCAATACCATGAATGATTTACGCTCCGTACAGAAAGACTGTATTAGGGGTTCCCGTTCCAGATGGTCGAGTTCTGCGTGGAATACATGCGCATCGACTCCACGGTGGTGGAGAGCCTTCGAGTGGGATACAACCAGGCATTCTGTGGGATGCATAAATGGGGATACTGATGTATAAAAGAAGAGATATACCTTGCTGAACTGTCATGTCTGATTTCAGTGGCATGAACACTCACATTCTAAGCTTTAACGGCACAGGACATGGATTGGGCAATGACACATTATCCAGTTTGAGATTCATAGGCCTTGACCTGAACACAACTAGGTGCTCATTGGAATGCATAAAGGGGGAACTGACATAAGAGAGGTACTTCTCACTGAAATAACATGTGACAATTCAGACTTCAGTACCATGTATGGTCCCCTCTGACAAGGGTTGCCCATAGAACCCCAAACCAGGTGATTAATGAGGGTACTGAGTGTCACAACCCAACTTCTAGAAAGCATTCTAGAAGTTAAACTGCTGCGCCAGGAGCAAAAGACTAGGATTCTAGGTCGCTGACCTAGAACTGCTCTCGCTTTATATAGTAGATATGCCAGTGCCGTCACAATGACCACAGCAATTTTTCTTAGATAAATTTCTCATTTAGAGAAATGGTTCATATGAAAAAGTTCATCTGGTGTAAACCCACTGTTGTTGAAAAAAATTATTAATACTTTGTTGGCACCTACGCAGCAGATGTAGTAATATTTTTCATGTTTTGTTGTGTCCACAGGATCTTGTTCCCAGTGTGAAGCACCTTCCCTCATAATTGTTTCAAGTGTGAAAATGATATGGAGGACATGCCAAAAAGGTCAATCTTCACTGAATTCACTTCAGTTTATTTTCTGAAGATGACCAAAATTGCTGTTTACACACTTTCTAATTTTGCTTGCTGTGAATTCAACACACCAGCGACTGAAGCATACACCAGGCTTCTTGGTCTCGCCAGCCTGTGTGGCAAAATGCCAGTTCATATGGCCGGCAGGCTCTGTATAACATAGTCCTGAAACGAGTTAGAGTTTTTTCCCGGAGACTGCATAGTGATAAGACATACTTCTATCCAATAGGATTTGCTAGTATCAAAATTACTAATATCAATGATCTCACCATCTTGGATGAATACCATGGCTTAGATTGACATGGCATAATAGCCGTCCTCAGGGGAACTTTTCATCGGTCATAGGGCCCCAATAGGGGGCCACTATGCCAAGGAAGTTTGAGAATGAATATTTGGTTCACTGATCAATGTAAATGTGTGGCCACAAGACGTTATGCAGATATTTCAATCTGTTGCATTATTCAGGTTTCAGTTCAATCACAACACTTTTTGTCGAGCTTTTGTTATATCAATTTGAGAAACTAGAAGATAATGGTGATTGCATGGCCCATGGATGGTCCAATCATGACGGCGAAGGGGGGCCAAGCTATACAGAAATATTAGATCAAGGTTTCCCACTCGAAATGGTCCAATTATATATGGTAATGACAGTATGAGAGGTTGGATTTGTTGCAGCAACACTGGTGTGACATGAAAACGTCAGATAGAAAACGTATTTCGCCTTGCGGGTTGATTGGTAAGCAGTAGCTGCTGCTTGGGTGGTCCGATCTGCTGTTGCGGTTGTTGTGGATTATTTTGAGCTTGGTTATCCTGGGCTGGCCAACGAGGATTGCCACCCCCATACGGGTTCGGTACCTGAGGATACTGATGATTTTCGATCACCGCGGCAGGACTATTACTGTCTCTACCAGAGGGAATGGTCTGCACAAAGGGATGTCAGTTCCATAAGTCTCCATGCATCATTATGCAAGGTCCAAAACTTACCAGAGGTCTGACAGCAGCAGACAGAGACACAGCCAAGACAGAGGTGGGAGGGGGCTACCTTAACTCAAGAGCATCTCATTGACAGATGCCAGAAATGCAGCCAGCATCTCTCACAGAGTGTGGAGGTCATGGTTCTCATGACTTTCAGCTGGGATTGGAAGGCTGCTAAAGATGAAGTGCAGCTCGTAGATGCCAGCAGCCAGCACTCTGATCACCTTGAAGTTTGAACCTGCTGCTGAATTCATGTAATAACTGCATATCAGGACCATGAACTTGTCTAATTCTTTTCAATATGCCAAGACAGAGAGAGAACTTTGGAGCAGAGTCCCGGAGGAGGCACCCAGATGATGGGGAGAACGCATCGTATGCCGTCGATTGCACAACATGCCACAGGCCCAATAAATATGAGGACGGTCAGAAGTGGCTAATAGTACTCGTGTGGCTCAATCAGAATACGTTAGACGAACAGATATATATATAATAACCCAAGGAAGAAGACCGGATTCCAAAGGATCTATTAATAATGGTTGCAGTTGAGATATAGAGCACAGAAACATAGACAAGATATCTAAATGCTTATTCGAAGACAGAAGCATATAAGTCCTTCAATCTTTTGGTGGCAGAATATACATAGAAGACTTGGATGCAAAAGTGTTCATAACTTCTTCATATTCAGTCATTTTCGCAACTTATAGGATGTAAATCTTCGGTATATGATCAAAGATGTTTCGGATAAATATCAGCGAATATGCATACAAGTTATATTTCTGGCGAGGGATCTTAGAGTATTTATAATATCTTATTGATGGGAGGCCAGTGGCACAATGAATATATTAATCTTCCCCGCTCAACCCCTCCTTGTCCATCCATTCGCCTTAGTTATTCACCACCTATCTTTAACTGTTCGCTGTCCATAAGGAATCTAAAAAGACGTAAACCAATCCCCCAAAGCCGCCGTTTGAATAGCTTCTGTCAGCAATACTGACGTATATTGACTAGGAAAACGGTTAGGAATTCTTTCCATATACCGGGTTCTACTATTCTAAAGCGGGGCTTTGAAGGAGAAAGCGCCTGGATGATGATGAGGAGACTGGATAGGCAATGCACCTTATCCACTGAACCTATTAACCGATAACCGGATAAGGAAGATAATATTTACGAGAGATACAAACACCGAGGAAAGATTGTACACTGCTTTCATCTTTTCTCCTCCATGATAATCATCGACTGTTCATTCCCCAGAGAAAATCTAAACATGCCTATTATAAGTCTTGCAAATTCTCTGCGACCCTCGCGGTCAAGAAGATCCAGCGGACTTGCGCGATAAAATTTCATATCTTCAGTGATAGAACTTTCTTCACAGAAACTCCTCAAATATGCTCCACCCACGACAACCTTGCTGACTTGCACAACAGTCTGATCCAGGGTAATAGTGAATCCAACGTACTGTTTCAGCCCAGGATTGCGAGAGTAGGCCATAATTGTCTGCAGTAAACCCTGCGTTCAGTACTCTCATCACATTTTGTTTTGATAATCTTAGAGTTGTTAGAGTGTGCGGAATGAAATGTATAATGCAAGGATAAAAAGCTGTAATCAATACTTACAGAAAGAATAGCAAGAGGAATACTTTTGTTGAGCAGTCCATACTCGTTGAGAACTCTTTCCACCATTCCTGCTAACGGGATACAGTTAAGGATCAACCGGAAATGATAAATAGAGGAGATAACTACATCATCATTGAGGCATCACTCTAGAAATAATCTAACCAGCTCGTCATTTAGTCGGATGTTTATGCTATATTATTTGCATACGCTAAATTATTTGAATTAGAGCGAAGCAGACTGCTAACTACTATTTCTTAAGCCAGCCGGAATCTTTGCCGTCATCGCGGAACGCTAACTCCCTTTGCGGGGAAAACATGCGGCGAAGCTCTAACTTAGTCTCAGTCTTGCTATTTTCCCAAATAACAGCGAACGGAGCGCTCAACTGTGCTAATCTCATGCTTTCCATCACGTCTGGCCACTGAATTCTTCAGCATCCCTCGCTTGAAACATGGCGCCCAGCAAGCCTCGCGCGCCAGCAAAACAGGCAGCTCCGCCGGTTCAGGCGCTGCCCGAAAAGACCTTCGTTATCGACAATGGTGCATACACGATCAAGGCGGGTTACGCGCCTTCTTTTCCGCCCCCAGAAGATGACGATGAAGCGCTTTCTGCCTGCTCTGTGATACCTAATGCGTTTGTCAAGACACGTGGAAATCGCACTCTTCTCGCCTCACATCTCTCGTCGCACGTCTCCGAGTGGAACGAAGTAGCATTCCGACGACCACTGGAGAAAGGCTACATAGTGAACTGGGAAGCACAGAAGGAGATTTGGGAACAATCTTTCTTTGATGCAAAGACGGTTCGGAACAAGAATGTGCACATTACAGATCCTGAGAACACGACTCTCATCCTCACAGAGGCGCCCAACGGGTTGCCAGCCCTGCAGAAGAACGCAGACGAGATTATCATGGAGGAGTGGGGTTTTGGAGGATACTTAAGATGTGTAGGTGAGTGACTACTGACTGCTCCTTCAACCTGGGTTTCTTGGGATCAATTTGTCCACTGACTGGTGCCATTTCATCCAGGGCCGTCACTGAACGCATGGAACGAGTTGCATTCTCTATTTGGTGATCCTGGAAAACAGTTGACAGATTCGGCTGTCATCCCGATTGAATGTTTACTGGTAGTTGATTCTGGCTATTCCCACACTACGATTACTCCGGTGTACAAAGGCCGACCACTTCAGCGTGCGATCCGAAGACTCGACATCGGTGGCAAGCATCTTACAAACTACATCAAGGAGATGGTTTCGATGAGACAGTACAATATGGTGGATGAGACCTACATCATGAACGAGGTTAAAGAGGCTGTCTGTTACGTGAGCAGCGACTTTGCCAGCGACATGGAACGAACCTGGAAAGGAAACCGAAAACCTGGTCAACCTGACCCCGGGGAAGGAGTGGTAGTGGATTATGTTTTACCAGATCCAAATGCAAATAAGAAAGGGTTCATGCGACCTCACGATCCCTTCATGAACGCAAAAAAACGAAAGAGCCTTCTCTCAGGAGCTGGCGGCGAGTCTCTGTCGGAAGATGTCCTCGTTCTGGGTAATGAGCGGTTCACTGTTCCGGAGATTCTATTCAATCCCAGTGATATCGGAATGAAGCAGGCTGGGATCCCGGACATCATCTTGCAGAGCTTGTCTGTCCTGCCCACCGGGCTGCAGGCTGGATTCCTTGCCAATGTTCTAGTTGTCGGCGGTAACTCACTCATTCCAGGATTTATGGAGAGACTGTAAGTTTATTGGTGTAGCTGCTGTGATGCTTTGCTAACGCGTGTACCTTCAGAGAGCGTGACTTACGCCAAATCGCATCCGCAGAGTGCGAAGTAAGAGTCCGAAGACCCAAAGAGTGAGTAACACCGATTCTCCACATTATAAGAAGAACTGATGCCGACCTCATTTTTATTCAGTCCGATACGTTCCACCTGGCTGGGAGGATCACGCTTCGCAACGAACAGAGAAGAACTGAAGGAAGTTGCCATCACCCGACAACAGTACCTGGAAAACGGCTCAAATTGGGCTGGAAAGAGATTCTCTGGCGCAGCATAGCGTCATTACTCGGTTTCAGTCATCTTAATGGAGTACGGATAAGGAGTTCAACAGGATATCTTGGAGGTCCAGAAAAGTTCTTGTATATTATAGAGACGCCGAGGGAGATTTACAGGCGGCTTTGGTTTAACGATACCCTCGATATTGTCATTCATGTGGTATATTTAATTTTGGGCTCTTGTTTCTGCGCCATTGTATTAAAATCAAATCAATACTTCAAAAGTATATCCAGAAGAGCAGCCTACTGTTCTGCACGCATTTTCCATTCCCGGGTCACATTGTGTGACGGGTAGCTTTACTGGACAGCTATTCTAGTTACTCCGTAGACTAGCAAGGGCACGTCCGGATGTGTACGTGACGATGGATATTGCATTTCATTTATATGTGTTCATGGCTAGTGACTAGATATATTTCAGAAAATTGGAATTTCCGTTAAGTCATGAAGAATTGATGCTCAAAATTACCGAGTTGGGCCGATATTGCTCCATCTCTTATTTTGTGTAGTCATAGAATCCCTTGCCGGTCTTCTTGCCCAGCCAACCTGCAGCGACCATATTCTTCAGCAGTCCAGAAGGCCTGTACTTGCTATCACCGGTCTCTGTGTGCAACACATTCATGATGGCCAGACAGGTATCCAGACCAATAAAGTCCGCCAACGTGAGAGGTCCCATGGGGACGTTCGTTCCGTACTTCATGATATTATCAATATCTTCCCGAGCCCCGATGCCAGTCTCGAGACAGATAATGGCCTCGTTGATATACGGCATCAGGATACGGTTCGCCAGGAAACCGGGTGCATCGGCGGAGCGGGAGGCGATCTTGCCCATGCGCTCCACGAAAGCGATTGCAGTCTCAATGGTTTCAGGAGAAGTCTGAAGCCCAGCGATGATCTCAACTCCCTTCTGCACGGGAACCGGGTTCATGAAGTGCGTGGAGATGACGCGGGAAGGCGCCTGGAGATCCGTCGGGTCGGTGGAGGTCGCGGCTGCGATCTTAGTAATTGGGATGGAGGAAGTGTTTGTAGCTAGGATAGCGTGCTTGGGAGCAATCTGGGCTATCTTGGAGAAGATGCTAGTCTTCAGCTCGGGGATCTCGGGGACGGCCTCAATCACGAAATCTACGTCGGCAAGGGCATCCAGGCTGGTGCTAGGAGTGAGCAGAGCCCGGGCAGCGTCTGCGGCTTCGCGAGTCATACGTTCTTTGCTGACATCTTTCTCACAGAGCTTGTCTGATCAAGACTGTCAGCCACAGCATTGAAATTGTGTGAGAACCATACCGGCAAACTTGAGAGCCTTCTCGAGTGAAGCTTGCGAGTTATCGATCAGCATCACTGGAACCTGAGCCTTCTGAGCAGCAACCAGTGCTATTCCAAGGCCCTAGGCAATTGTCAGAATGCGGATTGATGCGTGCTTTTTCGAAATAGCTGATCCTGACCATCTGTCCAGCTCCTATGACACCGAGCTTCTTGACCTCGGCAGCACTCATGCGGACCGTGGTGCTAAAGGAGCGGGCCACCATTGAGAGGCCCTTTCTTCTTACGGTGGCTGTGAACATCTCTGCAAAAAAGAATAGTTGGAGATGGGAAGAAGATCGACGGAGAGAAGGCAGAGATGCTTAGAAAGCTCTCTTTGTATCTAGTTAGTTATCTCATCAAACTATCTCAACCCGTTCATTGTTGGACGTCATCGGCTATCCTCGGATCTTCGCTCTAACGTATAACCGAACTCCGAGGCCCGACGCGTCGACGCGTTGATAATTCGCGTTCTAATTGGTCCTTGATCGAGAGATCCTCTATCATCAATGTTGCCGATAGCCTGACATTGAAGCCAAGGAAAGTCCATTGACGGGACTGACGCTGTCAGGATGGATACCGAAGCCGTCCAGGTTGGGCAGAATGTCCAGGTTGTCGATCCCGAAGTTCGAGCCTATGTCTACAGTTTGGTCACCGCCGTAAGTTGATTGCTGCTCTCTCCATGCTCCGGAGGCTGTGAGTACTGATTGTCGTTTCCTTGCTAGCTCGGTGGCTTTAACGGTGAAGATGTGGACAAATATGTTTTGGGAGACGACGCTCTCGCATGTCTGCGGGATATCAAGCGATGGCTGAAGCTATACGATACCAAGTCTAATCGCATGGACGTGGCGCGATGTCTGGGAGAAGCAAATCTTGTCAACGGAGACCTGGTACCCATTTTATCTTTATGGTGGGAATCGGGTCAGAATAGCAAACATATGACCCGAGTCGCATTGGCATGCCGTGAGTGGATTTGAAGCTTGAACTGTTGAGGGAGGAACAATGGCTGACCTCTCTCCAAGTGGAATTACTGGTGCCTCTGACATGGCCCGTCGAACCGCACAGTCAGATGACGGTCAATCACCATCGCCATATGCCATATCTACAGCAGGTACAAGTCCAATACAAGCGGGGTCTCATCAACCATGGCACCACGCTGCTTCGAGCCATTATCAAGCTGGGCTTGCCAAGTATGGCTGTTCCCCGGTCTGAACGCACAACTCGAGATGAGGGGATTTTGAAGCTGATCCTTTATCTATTTCGTAATATCGCAACTATCGCTCCAAGCGCCCATCTGGCTGCTGAGGGTGAAGAGGAGGAGACATCCAGATCGGCAACGATCAACGCCTTCCAGGCCCAGGACGTTTTCGCATTACTCCTCACCATGTGCTCGAACATGGGAGATGACTTCAATACCCAGGACGTCATTCTGCTGGAGATATTGTTTCACCTAATTCGAGGAGTTAATGTGGAGAAGCTTTTCATGGACGATGCCCAACGCAAAGCAAAGCGAACTGACGAACTTGGAGAGCTGCTCGGCAAGGAATCGAATAAGAAGAGAGAATATACAAAGAACGCACCGACAAGACACGGTCGTTTCGGAACCATGATCTGGGTCAAACGAGATGACGCCAAGGTCTCAACGGTTTCGGGACAAGATACTCTTAAAGATTCCCAAACAACATTATACAAGATGGACCAGACGAAGAAGTGGAACAAGCCGCGGCCGCGGCGGAGAAAGGATGAAATTAATTTGAACAACGACTTCGACACACCCATCTACCTCAACTCACAAGCCAATAAGAATCTCCGCACATTTGTAGAGGAGTTCTTGGATTCCGGATTCAACCCTCTTCTTACCCACGTGAGAAAGGCGATTGAGCGCGAAGCTGATCGCGTTCTGGATATCCACACACCGCAATTCTTCTACGTGGTCGGTTGGTTCCTGCAAGCTGAGCGCGTACGCCGTGCTCGTCAAAAGGAACAGCACGAGAAAAACAAAAGCACCTCAAGAGAGATTGAGCCGGACAGCTTTTCTCTGGTAGCAGGGGTTCTCAACCAGGAGACTTTTGTTTTCCTGAATCGCGCAATGCAGCATTTCATGGACCATAAGGAATGGCATGATCTCAATGCGTCGATGCGTTGCTTTACCCAGATCCTGTTAACTGTACAGGAGATGGCTATCTCGCCACTTGAGGAAGATCAGGAAATTGCAGAGAACATCCAGAACCGTATTTTCTACGAAGAGACTACACATGATCGGGTACTCGCTATCGTGCGCGGCTTCAAGGACCAAGGATTTGGCTACCTGGACGCTTGCACAGAGCTGTGCCATGTCTTCCTGCGTATGCTAGAGCGCTACTCAAAGGAGAATGTCGACATGCAAGTCAGGTCACGCCGGCGTGCCAGACGCAAGAAGAAGGCTGAGCAGGCTGCAAATGCAACCGGCAATGACGGCAATGACGCAGAAGATGATGAAGAAGAAGAAGAAGAAGAAGAAGAAGACGCCTCTGAGGCAGAAGAGCTCGCCGATGCGGCCAGGGTTTCGAAAGAGCGCACATTCGACTTTAGCCGCTTCGCGGCCAAATTCTGTAACCAGAAATCTGTCGATACGTTTGTGGCTTTCACAGCATTTTATCGAGAGCTTGATCAAGAGCAACTGAAGCGTGCTCATCGTTTCTTTTACCGTATCGCTTTCAAGCAAGAAATGAGCGTTCTACTATTCAGAGTAGATATTATCAACCTATTCTACCGAATGATCAAGGGTCCTGAAGGACTTGACAAAAGCAAGCCGAGCTTTCGCGACTGGGAAGAATTCGTTCGACAGCTGATACGGAGACTGATCAAGAAGATGGATCAGCGTCCAGCTCTCGTCATTGAGATGCTGTTCAGCAAAATCAATGCGACATTGTTTTACCTGGAATACGGACACGATAAGCAGACGATAACTGAGAGGAGACCTCCTGCTGAGTTGGAAGTTAATCCTCATGGTGCCTCGACAAAAGAGGGTCAATTAGCCATTGTTGTTTCGGCACTCATGATGGACGGCCGAGGGGATCTCGTCAAATGGGTGAGCGATGTCATCAACTCAGCAGCAGACGAACGGAGTGCTTGGGAAGCCCAGGACGAAGCTCGACGGGCAGAAGATCCCGATGCTGCCGACGTACCAAATCCTATGATCAGTATGTTTGGCATCTTGATAGTATCCACGTGAGATCTGCTAACATATGCACAGGTGTCAAACCCCTCGACGAGGCTTGCCGAACAGCCATGTTCCAGAATGCCAAACTCCGTCTTCTGATGACACTGATCGGTTTCGAAAGACTCGGAGTCGAAGATGTTCCTGGCGCTTCATGGGCTGTCCCGTCCTCACTTACGGCAGAGGCCTTACAGCACACCAAGGATATCATTGAAAAGAGTAGAAATAATCCTATGGAGGAAGTCAATGGATATGATCCCCGCGCCCAGCTTCGACGAAAAGCAGGTGCAGGGACCAGGGCTGAGACTTACGGGGCTATGGATGTGGACTTTGGAGCCGACTCGGAGGGTGAAGATAATATCCCTGATGGTCCTCTGTTCCCTCCAAACATTCGATCTAAGTCGAATGCATTAGAGGAATTGAAACAGAAGCGACGCAAGCGGCGTCAGAGCAATGAGGAGCCGGAGCCGCTGGATGATGAGACCCTTGAAGCACGTCGTCGTGCCCGTGCGGCCAACGCCTTGGCACGACAAGCCAAGATCAAGAGTGATCTATATATCCATGCTAGCGACGAGGAAAGCGACGAGGAGGCCGATGAAGAATTTTTCCGCCTGGAAGAGGAGCGAAGAAAGGCTCAGGCCAAGCGGATCCGGACAGCTTTGCTTACCGGAATCATGGAAGATCCGGCACAAACGACGAGGACCAAAAAGAAGGGGGGAAAGAGGATGAGCACCGATGGTGAACAGGAAGCTAGCAGTGGAGGGCGCAAACGTCTTCGGCCGAGCATATTTGGAGGAGGCAGTAATGATGGCGACAGTGATGACGATATACTCATGACCGAGGCCGAACAATATCCTAGTCCTGCGAGAGGAGGTTCCGCCAGTAATGAAGCAATCGATAACGAAACGCCGCTCACTTCAGCTGAAGATGAAATGGACTTTGACGACGATCTCGCTTTCAGCAAAGAAAGACGAAGCCAGGCTGCTACTGAAGCGCAAACGGCTGCCGTCAATACCGCTGATGGTGACAGCGATGATGATGATGAGGACGCACCAATTGTAGCACCATCACGCAGGCAAATAAGAGGAGGTTTCGTTGTGGACAGTGATTCGGAGTGATCGATGCTGTCCATAGCAATTTCTTGTATACATTTTAGTGTGATGACCTTTCATGAAGCATCGGGATACGACTTTCACGGCACTAGGGCTGGGTACTGTTTGAAACTAAGGTTATGGCTTCGATGATATCTCCATAGCGGTTAATGCAATAGTTTTCACTGGATGTCTGAACATTATTCGATTCTAGTGATTCTTGACGAACTTCTTACAATGTTATGAGCCACTAACCTAGAAGATAATATTAGTGATAATTATATCTACTTTATTATTGTTGGAATCGAGTCATCATCGGCGTTTGTGTCCCCGTCAATTAGTAAATCCGCCACGCCCTATGGGATACAGATGAGTCAGAACCCTAGAAACATAGAGTTTAAAAAAGCTTGTATGCATCCTGAGAACTATAGCTTCAAACCTTCCTTCCCATCCATCAGAAGTCGAAAAGAAAAACAGAAATAACTATGCCTCAACAACTCCACTACGTCACTCTGGATGTCTTCGCTATCGAGCCATTCAAGGGCAATCCCCTGGCCGTAGTCTTCCTACCATCCGAAGGACCTTCCTCCATCTCTCAGGATCAAAAACAACTCGTCGCCCGAGAATTCAATTTCTCAGAAACTATCTTCGTCCACCCTCAGAATAGCTCGAGCCCGTCATCTCGAAGAATCGACATCTTCACTACTTCGTGCGAGATTCCTTTTGCGGGCCATCCGACCATTGGTGCAGCAAGCTGGTTCCAGCGGCTCTCCCAGGATCCCAACGATCAGGGCGTGACGACCATCATCACGAAATCGGGACATATCCCAATTATAAAATCGGAAGATGGAGTCAGTGTCGCAGCACAGATTGCGCACAATGTTCGGATCCACGCGGCACGCTTCCCGTTGTCGGAGCTGTTGAGATTGCATCCTTCTTTGGTGCCTTTCTTGAACCAAGCTGAACTGAAGGTGAACGGGTTTCCTGTCGTGTCTATCGTCAATGGCATGAGTCAGATCCATGTCGAATTGCCTAGTCTCGAGGCCCTTGCGGCCGTCACGTCCTCTGCGGGTGGAGAGCGCATCAGCGGAGACAGTGGCTATCTCGACAATGGATGGAACAATGGATTGATTGTGGTCTACTTCTTTGTCCGGAACGTACAGGATGCTTCCACAGGGAAGACGGTTATTCGAACTCGCATGTTCCTGGGCAATGAAGAAGATCCGGCGACGGGGAGCGCCGCGAGTGGTTTGGCGGCGTATCTATCCTTGACGGATCCTGACATTGTGAAGAAGGGTGGAGAGAACTTTGAGTTCGTTCAGGGTGTGGAGATGGGACGGAGAAGTGATATTGGAGTTGTTGTTGCTCTCAGTGAAGCTGGCAAGGAGATTAAGAGGGTAGAGCTCAAGGGTGCTGCGGTGAAGGTTGCGGAAGGTGATATTTTGGTTTAGTTTTCTGGGTGCAGAAAAATTTGACGTTAAAAGATCGATCTTATGTCTAGACATATGAGGGTAGCATTGGAAGAGTACATCTAAATAAATATTACTGTTAACAATTTCCTCAGTTAAGAGGCATAACAAACCGAATTATGAAAGCGCCGGTGGGACCAGCAATCCATTCATGCAGCTCGTCAGTGGTAGTGAGAAATTAGAAAAGGTATGGGCTAGCTCATTTGTTTGCCTATTTCAAGAAGGATGAGGTATAGAATCAACAGTACTAAATTGTTAGGTTACTATGCAAGAACATTTATGATTTACTTTTTCCCCTTTCCTTGTGATGATAGGTAGGATTTCATCTTGGCAATAAGTCAAGGCATTAAAGATACAATAACTAGAGACATCTCATTACCCACGCCTATCCACTTATCCTCTAAGAATTCGTACTCTAATAACTGGAAGACAATGAGCTTTTATCTTCATCCAGATTCTGTGTGTTCAGCGACCCACCCATGGTTCTACATGTTTTAGATACAAAAGATCCATGGATACAGGGACGATACCTATACCATATAAGGAGTTGACTTGCCATTCAGAACCGAAATGGGCACCAGAGACAAAGAACTCCGCTGAAGGCCCATCCATATAAGAGATAGTAGTACGCCCTACCTAATCCTAATCTGTAGATGTGCCCTTGTACTAGATGGATTTATTGGCTGTACATTTCTAGAAGGAAGTTGGCGTTAAGCACATCTAGATATATAGCGGGAGAAACCATAGTTTATGTCACCTAGTAGGTAAGAATCCTTGGTGTTATTTCCATATAGTTGGAGGCCGCCGCTCAACTTCTATAGAAGCCGTATAAATATCTCAGTAGCAGAATAACAAAGCCCTCCTCATAACATTTTAACATCTCACACCACACTCTGTCTCACACAATCAGGCCTACTCTTCAATCACACACTATTAGTTATCATACAGCACACATCTCTTCTTGGTCTATTAGCATATTTTCATCATGATGTTGAAATCAAGATTCCGCAGCTCACCTAAATCTGGTTCTCGTGCAGAACCGCTGAAGAAAAAGAAAGATGGTCTAGAGAAGCCACCGCGCAGACGGTCCCTTACTGAATCTCTCCATAGCCTGGCCAAACACGCTTTTGGTCGCCGTGACGATAATGGAGCACAAAAGATCAGTGGACGTAACGCGGAGGTTAAGGGAGGAAAGCGCAAGTCATCCAGAAATACTACTACTTCCTCTTCTGGGAGCCAGATTCTCCTTCCATCTTCACCAGTGGAAAAGGACAACAAGCAAGAAACATCTGGAAAGAAGAATGCTCCATGGCTCTCTCTGTCTGAGACGCCGTCTCCTCGGCCGCCAGCTCCTATACCTCCATCTCCTATGACCCCATCTCCTCTACCTCCACCTCCTATGCCTCCATGTGATCTGCCTACGACGTCGTCGCCCTTGGCTAAGCTTCGAGTGAAGACAGGTCAAGAGCAGCAGAGGCGGTCATCAAGGATTCCGACTCCAACAAAGCTGCCTTCGAGAGCTCTTGACAACTGCAAGACATCCCAGAAGGACGGTTCAGGCATCATGAATCTATCTCCTTCACTGAGAACACATGGGAGCAGCAACGCAAAAGGCAAAGAACGCGTCCCAGCCAGGATCTCGAAGATGGAGACAGATTCTGCTATGCAGAAATCCCCAAAGGGCCAGGAGAATCTGAGAGAAGGGATCGATGGAAAAGATACAAAAGCAGCAACCTCCAGCCCGGTAAAGATTCAACAGACAGCTAGACGGACGAGTCGCCTTCCCAGAACGTCAGGAGGCTACACACCCACAACTTCTCCAGAGAAGCGAACTGCGAACATAAGGATGTCACTCCCTGCATCCAAGTCATTCTCGACTGGTCTGTCTTCTGTCCATCCATCTCGTCGTGAATCTTTACCGCCTGCCAGCATGTATGCTGCGTCGACACGAAGGCCATCAGCGACAACAACACGGCCCCTGTACGGGAGTCGAAGGGAATCTCTGGTGCAGAAGTCTGCATTCACATCGCCTAGCAACAATGTTCCTGGACGGGTTGCTGTGTCGACAGGTCGAAAACTGTCGAACATGAGGGCGTCCAGTATTCCACAGCGACAGCTCCTTCAGCCTTTGGGTCCGCCTATGCCTAGGAGTCAGACTTTCGATAGCCTGGCACAGTCTCGGAGAGCTAGGCTGGGCCCGTCAGCAAAGGAAAAGATGAGTAGAATGCCACGCATGTCAGATATAAGTGACAGAGCTGGCCACGAGCAGCCCCTAAATGATAGCAGGAAGAGTGATGAATATGCGGACATCGTGGACGTTCTTAAGGCGACACGCCTTTCCAAAGCTGGAGATGAAGATAAAGGAACGAGGTCAATAAGGTCACCAGATATGACGGAGACTATGGCACATGATGCCGCGTCTTATGAGGAAGAGTCTACTCTTGTTGAGAAGCCAAACGAGGAGGTGGAAGGTGAGGAAAAGGCCGACAAGATGGTAAGTCAAAACCGACTACCCAACAGACGTGCTCATTCGCTTGAAAGGTCTTTCTTAATCATACAAACCAGGTTTACAAAGCCCAGGAAGAGGGATGGTGGCTGGGTCGTTTCATGACGTTAAGCAGTGGCTTCCACTTCACGGACTCCTTCGATTCGTCGGACCCATTGACAGGAATAGGAGAAGATACTGGAGTTTCGCGGCCTGCAGAATGCCCAGACGAGCACCTAGGAGATATCCGTACGTGTCGTGTGTTTATTCTCCTTGAGAGCATGTGTGCTACCAAGGAAGCTAGGGAATCCCTGCGACAATTCCGAGATGAATATATATCCAGTTGCGGTGATGGATGGACGCAGTGGTTATCTGAGGAGTATCGTCGGCGGTGGAGACTGGGGGCTCTCTCGAAGGGAGAAGTTCGCCGACCCGCGAGCAAAAGAATTTGAGGAGTAACAGTAAGGTCCTTGGACGGAATCGGTGTTAGCAGGCGGAGACTGGTCTTGAGGGATTTTCATATTCTGACGCGAAAAAAAGAGTTCTGCTTTGTTTGGTGTTCATTAATCTCACCATCTGTATCAAGATAGGAGACAGATTGATGAACTGGTTGGGAAAAGTTTTTGTCTGGTGAGAACAGTTTGTTGTGATTAACTTTCTAATACCTTCACATTGGTGACTGAGTAGCCTCGCTTTTGATAATGTACAAGTTTTTGAGAAATGCAAAACCGTTGACGCCATGGAAGCCGTTCCCGGAACTCCCGTGAGATGCATGACTTTGAGGGAATATACATGACACATCATCGACCCTTACTTTCTGCTCCTTAAGAAAGCTGCAACTTGTTCATGTCGAGTGACGAAGAACATGCGCTTCTTGTCGGACTTCCACACCAAAACGCCGATCTCCTCTGCATAGCGGCATGGTGCCTCGTATTCAGCCAGGCTAACGAAGTCCTTGAACAGGAATCCCGGAGTGGCTTTTATACGGTCACGCTCTAATTGCCATAACCGGATCTGGTCCACCACGGTAGGCGGCAAGACGGATGGTGGAATTCCCGCCGTGTTGGAGGTAGATTTCGTGCCATTGTGTTTTCGCATCTGTGGATGGGCATGCGTCGCCAGATATGAGATGATCTGATCGGCTGTGATACCCATTTCGACAGCGCGACGGACGGACTGACGGGTGATTTTCCCTGTAACGAGGTTCGGGAACCGGTATTTGAGAGTGGTGAAGAGTGCAATGAGGGAGATTTGTAGAGGCGATGATGTGTAGGCGTAGAGTCGGTAGTTGGTTTCGATGATTATGAATCCGGAGCTGGATTCGCTGGGAATACCTGGAGATGTAGTAAGTGCTCCTGAGACAGCATTGCTCAGTGCACTCGAGTCCGAGGTGAGAGTCGTTGCTAGGCGGGTAGGGTAGAAGCGAGTCGCTTCTGAGGTGGGGGAGTGTTGGTATATGATTCCGAAGTCAGTGAGGTCGGTCAGTGTCCGCAATTGTGTCGATGTGAGGTGCGCCTTTTCGTACGACTGGCCCAGCTCAAGGCTACTGAGGAGGAAGAGGAATGACAGAACCTCTACAGGGTCCATTCCAATGGCCTCTGCACTCTCGACGTATAGGATCAAGATGTGCCAGACTTGGGTATTTACGTCCTGCAGGACGAAAGCGAATCCATCCTGGGTGATTTCCACTCGACGGTCTCGTATCTCAACGAGATGACCTGCTTGCAGAAGCTGTTTCACGCCTTTGCTCAGGTTGACAGGTGGTTGTACGCCAACTCCGCTGGTTCCCACCATATACCCGAGTACACCTTCCCACTGCCGTCTTCCATATTCGTCGAGATCAGCCACTGAGACGGGATTCGGATCTGGAGTCGAGGACGGTACGCCAAAGGACCGGATGTTGTCACTTCCCGTGAGCGCCTGCCGAAGGGATGAGGCAAAAGGGTTCGTCACCATATATGCTCTGACATGGTCCGAGGTGGTCGTGTTCGAAAGGATATGAAGTCTTCCTAGAATGGATAAAGCATGATCTCTCTCCCTTTTTTATTGAACCAGTCAATCTATGCTGTTCCTATACGGCAGAACAACTGTAATGGTCCTCACTTCTTGCTGTCGGGCTTGACCCATAGCTCCAGATCAGCAGCCGGGAGCGGATCTTTCGTATAAAGCAGTGCCATAACAAAGCATTTTGCTGGACTCGTATTAGTCTAAGTCTCGAAGAAGGGAGGTGTTCGACGAGCGCATACCCAGATCAGGCAACATGCGCCTGAAGATCGCAAGTGCCGTCGATGGCTGTTGATATAACTTATAAAAGACTGTCCCTGGCAGACTCTCCAGGTAGTCAAACGAGCGGGAAGTAGTGGCTGACATTTTTGCTAGTCAGCGGAGGCACTGTGCCGTCCAGCTACCGTCACCTAGTTATCTCTCATGTCGCGAAGTCGAACTCGATTAAACAATAGTTAATGGCGCTAGTTAAGTTTTGATAGTGAGATAAGGCCGGAGCTTGTCCGGTGATCCGTAGAGACCAGATGTGCATTCCGTCATCCTTGCCCGTTCCGAGGTCAATTGAGTTAACAAGTGAATTACTCAACAGCACTCGTTGCAACAATTCACCAGCCTGGCAAGATGACTGCATTGAGATTCGTAAAGTCTGTAAGTGGTGCCACGGTCTCTTGTCGTTGAATTAGTCAGAGAGATGAGCTATTAACAGTATAAGGTTTGGGAGTCCTTTCGGGCTACTTCGGGCCTGGAGCCAAGGTAGGTCACAGGAATATCTTGCTCCCTGCAATTGATACTAACCGCATGGTTATTTTGATACAGGCTTTTGGATGGTGTAAGTGTTAATCTACAGTCCTCGGAATAGTGAATCTATTCGGTTGTTTTCTGAAACTTGCATTCCTAATATCTAGAACGATCTATGGAGAATATATGGTATTGACTGGTTTTGCTATATAGCTCCGCATCACTGCTGCCAGACCGGGCGTTGTGAACTTCGAATTGGATGTTAAGAAGGAACATACGGTAAGTTCTATTGACTTTCTTTTAATTTAATTGGAACAATTATTCAGTCTCAACGGGGGACATTCCCTAAACAAACTCGAAGGCGTTTGTTTACCTGCAAGTGAATATTTAATTTGATATCGTCTTCGAACTTTTCGATATTTGATCCTCCTTAAAAGTTAACTTTCATTCCCCATGTTGTATTTTCAATATTCTAATCCTTTCTTGGTGGATTCTTCGGCTGATCAATCCGCAGAACCGCCTCAATATTCTCCATGGCGGCACTATTGCCAGTATGGGTATGTATTCCCACCTTTCGCCTCTCCAGAACTTCGGTTTAGCCACTAACATATTGCAGTTGACCTTGGAGGCTCACTGGCTATAGCGTCCAGAGGTCTCTTTGCCACTGGTGTCTCTACGGACCTCAATGGTATGCATACGAACAACCCAAGATAGGCAAGTCAAGTGTGCTGACGATTGAATCAACGAAGTCACCTATCTTAGCTCTGGTGGAAAGATAGGTGATAAGGTCCTTGCAGTAAGTTTTTACTCCAGCCTCTAGATACTTTCGTCAAAGCGATAGGAGTGGCCATGGTGGTAAGACTAGTTTACTAATTCGTTTTACAGGAGGTCACCTGTGACAAGTGTAAGTTTTCCCTTTCTTGCTGGCCCTGGAACGGTCGGCTGCAAAACAACGACATACTCTCTTGTTGAAAGGATCATATCCTTTATTGTGGTTCTTCTGCGAAATCGTATCTGACAATGTCCTCATGAATCAACTTTAGTCGGTAAAACTCTCGCCTTCACTTCGGTACAGTTCAGGAACGAGAAGAACGAGATCTTCGCCAGAGGCAGCCACACCAAGTAAGTCTTTTACTCAATCTTAACATTATTTCATCATCAAAATCCTTGAAATCATCTTCTGTGAGGAGATATATGGACCATATTTGCAGCGAGCCCTCGTTCATCTACTACGACTGGACATAACTGCTACAACGTATGGCCTTTTTCTGACCAAAATTCGAAAACTAGGTACATTGCGTTGGCCCACAGGGACCCCCAGAACATCGTGGACGAGCTTAACCCGAAGAGCGAGACGAGATAACATCTGTTTTAGATCCCATAGAGTTAAGAATAACGCTACAGTAGTATATATAGTTAAAGATGAAAGTGCTATCTATTCTTCATGTACTCTATTCGTATTTCCAATAGAAAGTCCTTATTTGCGCGAGTCCAGACATCCCAGTGAAGGCTGCTAGAATATGATAACTGTACAAACTAGCGATTCGCCCCGATGCCTACAATAAATTTTGAAAACTACCGTACCATACCTACAGTTCCTTAACGAAAGCATACATGGTCGTAAACACGTGCGTTGATTTTTACCTGATGACCATAAAGACCCATCACAGACACAAAGCGTGCTGTGCCCTCTTGGGGGGAAGAAAAGAAAAAGACTATCCTATAAGGTAGATACGCCGAAGCTTTTAGTGTACGAAGATTAATGACTCGTTTAGAGTATCATATCTTCATGCAGTGGGTCTTCTTCCTCCTCCGTTGCCACCATGGTCTCATCCTCAATAGCAGCATCACCGTCCAACCCAACATCCTCAGTGACAACTCCTTCTCCGCCCATCGCTTTGATTTTAGCTTGTGTCATCTCAAAGACATACTGTCCGAGATGTTCGGTGCTTTCCATCGGGGTGCCCTGTACGTCGTCGTCTAGGGTTCGAGTAGTCGGGAACAGCTCCCCAGGGACAAGCATCAGCTTGTCTGGTCGCTGGAAGAGAAGGTCGAACGCTGGTTTGAGCTCCAAGCAAGACTCAAAGACCTCTCGTCGGCCGAGAATATATAGACCAAGTCGTGCGCGGGACAGAGCAACGGTGAGACGACGGACATCACGGAGATAGCCGACTGTTTTGGTTCGCGTGAGGGAGAGAATAACATCTAGCCAACATGTTAGCAGCGAAACATTGAAGAATATTCGAGAATATCTTACAGTCATTTTGCTCGCCCTGGTATTTGTCCACAGTAGTCACTATCTTAGGCATACCAAACAGCGAGTTCTTAGCGCAACGATGGTTCAGGACATCCATTATCAATGCTCTCTGACCGGCGTAGGTGGCGAGAATTGAGATTTTAGACGCTGGGTATCCTAGAAGGCGCATATACTGGTAGATCGCCACAGCGTACTCCGCTTCGCCCAGGTTCTGGATGAAGTGAGGAGTAGGCTCCCTCTCACCAGTACCCTGATAGTCAGGGACATTGATGAACTGGTAGTCAAATTGGAAGCCAGCATTGGCCACTTTGAATTCTTGGGCGGTCTCAACAACTGGTAGGTTTCCAAGTTGCTTATATCTCCATTTGAATAGTTCCGCGATGGTCGGTCTTGCTCTTCCTTGCTGATCTAGAGTAATAACGGGTACACCCAGTCTCACCAATCTTAGGAAAAGACTTTGTTCAAAATTGGCATACTGGCGGAAGGCCATATTCTGAACGATAGGTGAGTTTTGATAATGGTCTCCACAAAGAACCACTCGTTTCAAAGGCAGCTCCCCATTTCTCATATTCTGAAGAGCACAGGGAATGAAACTTTCGATCTCCGTGATTTGTGCCGCCTCTTCCATGACGACGTTATCGTACCGGAATCCAAGGTCTGCGATTTCCTGCCGTCTCATCGCAGCATGCGTCGAAGTCATTGCGATTATCCTCGCCTCTTTGAGAAGCAAATAGTTCGCTTTATCTCGAGGTTGTCGAAGGATTTCGAAAGGACGGATGTCTTCAAGTTCAGAGAATATCTTATCAATATGCCTCTGGCACCCTGCTGCGACGTCCAAAATAGCTTCTTTCGAAGCTGCAGGGTCGAAAACGGGCTGTGGTGCGTTCGAGAAATATGTATGGAAGGGGAATGCTTGGATTATCTCTTCAACAGAAGAGTCCTCAGAGCGTGCTTTGTCCCAGAACTTGGCCCAAGCAGGCTGGATATAGACTGTATTAAAATATCCGGCAGTCTCACAAGAGTTTCCATGTGCACCTTGAGCCCCGATGGATGCTGCCAGACGGTTAACTTCAGTGAGGTAGTGCACACGGTTCTCGAGAAATGACTCCACCCTCCCAAACTTGCTGTAACTCGATTCTGTTTCCAGTTCTTCTTCGCCGTGGCCGAGACGCAAAAGATGACGCTCATCGATGTCGAGAGCAACAATCTTCTGGAATAGTTGATTAAGAGCCTGATTACTATGCGCGATGAGTAGTGTGCGTTCTTGAGGGAAGTTATGATAGATATTATTAATTATCTGTGTTGCGACGTCCGTTTTACCTGTGCCTGGAGGACCGACAATCACCGTAAGACCGGGCTGGGTTCCTGACGCAATAGCTTCCACCTGAGCTGGTGTAAAGCGGATTGTGTTCAGTTTAGGAGCATCAACAGGATATGGACCGGGGTTCGGTGGCTTATAAGTCGACACATGGACAGATGGCGGCGCTGTCTCAACTTTCGCGACATGACCTCTTCGTCTCTTTTTGGAAGGATTCGTCTGAGGCTGCTCGTTGACACTCTCCAGAACGTAAGGTGGACCGAAGCTGGATGTCTCATTACCCGAAGGCTCGATAGTCATGCCAGGGAAACTCTCCACCAAATGTTGCCAGTCCAAAAAGGTATCACGAAAATCGACTGACTTGGCTCTGTTTGGCAACTGTGTATATCGGGCCCCGGCTGGGTCGCCATATCCCAGGAAGATTTCCTGGATCCAGGATGGCAGCGCAACATCAGAGACGGCTAACTGCTGCATGGTCTCCAGAATCGGCCTGAAGTTGTTCTCTCTCCCTCTCCTACGAGCAATAACGTTGATCAGGGGGTATATGTCCTGCTTGCCCTTTGCCTGTGCGTCAGTGTCTCGCTTGAAAGCGTCCGCATCCAGATTGACGAGAAATCTCCTTAGACGGGGCTTGTGAGTGTAACCATTCGTAGTGCCGGATTGAGGCTCACGCAGAGGGCGACCATTTTCATCGAGAATTTGCACGATCTCAGCCGTACGGACATACATAAGACGAGGGCCTTCTGCCGCACTTCTGTCTCGTGCAGCACTTAACGCCAGAGTCCTTGGGTGTCCCGTCTGCACAGCGAGCAGAAAAACAATATCATCGGGACGGAGGGATTCCCACTCCTTTCTAATATTGTCCCCAAGGCGCCCCACTTCAATAGGTATCTCCGCCCTGACGAAGGCGGGTGTTGTCGATCCGACCTTTGGGGGTGCAACTTCGATGATTGCAGGTTTCGAAATGGGAATTGCCATTCGAGTAAAGCCACCGAAGGAGACATTGCCGCTTTCCCGGTCCATTAGCGGCTTTAGACGTTTCACGATCGCCTCCATGTCCTTGCGAATTTCAAAGAATGCTTCCGACCGGTAGAGGATAAATGAACGCCAAAGGAAATCGCCCAAACTGAGATACTGAAGGTTAAGCTTCGGAATGGCAAGAGGCCTTGAGCCATCATATGTCTCATTTCGCAAAAGCGAGGGCTCATATAAGCTTTCCTCCGTTGGTACAATGCTGAGTTGAGACGCAGATTCCTGGAATGAGGGCTTCCGCTCGAAAAAGGACAAGAGAACCTCGAGGAATAGACGTCTATTAGGTTCAATTTGAGCCTGCTTTGGATAGGCAGTCCGAAAACCGAGATGAGAGCACAAATTCTCAAGTTCAGGATCCTCTAAAGCAACAAGATGGCCTTCAAGTTCAGCCCGTTGCTCAATACTCCCGTAATTCGCTAGGGCGAGAATGGTTAGCTTATCCTTGAAGTGTTTGATAGCAATACGCTGTAGCCGCGCTAGCTCGTGGCAGTGCGCGTCGTAGACGGCTTGAGTCGATAGAGGCTCTCCTGTATAATCGTTTATCGCGAAATTCATGAAGTGTCTAAGAAGCGTGTAGAAGTCTCGAAATAGAGCATTCTCCTCGATCTGGTAAAGGTGAGAAAGACGAATGACCGCAAGGAGGTTCAGATCCTTCAGGAGAGTGTTGACATAGCGCCTTGTTGGCAGCTGACTGTCCAGATCAACGAGTAATTCGAGGAAACGTTCACAGTAGCGCAGATTCTCAGGTCGATCTTTCTCGGTACTGTTTAGTTTTTGCATGAAATCCAGCACCATTGTATAGAGCCACGATCGTTCAAACCGGATCCTTGCTTTCGTGGTTTCATCTGCTGCATCATAACGTTTCCCAGCCGCCCTCCAGGCCTTCTTCAATGTCGGCGTCATTTCCAGCAGTCGCTCCCTCTTATCATCAGAGAAGAGATTATGCCATATTCCGATAGACACAAGTGGCGCGCATTCTTTGCGAAGCATATGATTTTCAAGCGACTGGAAACTGCTTATTATGAACGATAGAAGTGCCAAACTAGAAGTCGTAGGTAGCGATTGATCGAGGCTCATGGACAGAACACGGCGGAAAAGATTAGAGAAGTCATCTGGGCGATCCGAAAAGTGCTCTAGAATGCTCAGTTAGCTATGATACATCCGAAATAACGCACTTTCCATCTTACCCCATATTGGCAGATGCTCACGCTGCTTGATGCTGACAATGATAGCAATAAGCAGAACATGATAATTTGACGCATCTTCAGTACATGTTGGCCAAAGGAACCTGAACTCGATCAGTAACTATCACATATTAGCAATATCTGTAAACTTACTTCTCTAATATATGAAGGTTCTCTAGGATCAAAAGAGAGCGCAGAGAAAAAGATTCGGCTTCCAGCAGGTCCCATATCTCCTTGATGACATTCTGCTTGGCCTTGCGGACCTTCGATGGCTTGAGCCAGTGGGCTTTCGCGAGACTCACCCACCGATTGTCCTCCTGGAAATCGCTCACGGTAGGACGGGAATCGAGGCCATGCGCCATGGCAGAACGTGTCTGTTGACCCATTCCTTGACGTTAGCTTGTCATGAGGTCCGGTTGGATGTCCGATGTATCTGCGCGGAAGCGCGCGAAAACGGGCGCGCTTAGCGTTGCCGCCAGCGCCTAGCTCCTTTAGAGCCGCATGAGTTCTAACTGGCTGGCGAACCAAAAGCTGCCCAGCTATTAACCCCGGAATCGCAATACCAGGTCTATCTGGAGCCGTGTCGCGACCATGTCGCACATAGAGTCCGTACAAGTCTATAGGAGGCTCATCGAGAGCCTTCTCACAAAGGCGGATGAAGTGAAGCCTGATAAACAGATCGAACCGCCGTTGACAGAAACGGATTTCGGCGATTCAGCCTGGCGCATCGAGGGTTCTGAGGTCAACGTCTTGAAGAGAGAGAATCAACAAGCGAGTTATGCTGCTGTCGAAACAGCTTTCAGGGAGAAGTTCTATGATCTTCTGGTGAGTCTTCCAGACTAGGAATGCAAACCGTATCCCAGTTCTAACCATGCCCTTAGGCTACGACATCTATCTACGAACCTTCTTTCGTACAGATATGGAACCTGCTGGACATTGTTTCGATATTTTCGGATAATGGTTGGTCTTAGGAAAGTGTCGCAATTAGTGAGGTGATTGACACATTCTAGAACAGTGCGAACCGGGTTTGATATTTTGGCTTATCGAAGAGTTGCTGGACAGCCAAACAATCGATGGGTGCAGAAAAGTCTTTGATTACCTTGAGTCGCGACGAGAGCGTAATACAGCGGTAAGATACTCATGTTCTGAGTCATATCATTATCACTTTTGCTAATTTGTCGGCAGAAACACTTCAAACAGAAGAGCCTGATTATCCTACGATCATGCAACGAGCTCCTTCGAAGGCTTTCGCGGGCAGAAGATACTGTGTTTTGTGGAAGAGTTTTTATCTATCTGTTCCAGAGCTTTCCACTGGGGGATAAGAGTTCAGTGAATTTGCGGGGCGAGTATCATACTGAGAACGTCACCACCTTTGATGAGGTCTCCAAAGGTGCGCAAAAAGAAGAGAACCAGGAGGAGAAGGATTCCTCTGTGAAAGATGAGGGATCTGGGGATGCTGAGGGTCCCTCTGTGGCACTCGCCGGCGACAACGCTCAAACATCTAAGGATGCGGCGTCCAAGGAGTCGGAATCCAAAAAGGAGAAGGACGCAGGTAAAGAACCTGTGGACCTGGATACCTTATATCCAATCTTCTGGGGTTTGCAGACATTCTTTTCTGCTCCTACAAGGCTTTTTGACCCAGAGAACTTCGCAGCGTTCAAGAGCGGTCTTGAGGCGACACTCACGACCTTCAAGCGTATGAACACAGATCTTGACACTAGGAGCACTGTTAAGGGATCAGATGAAGGCCGGAGAGGTACGAAGCGCAAACGCACAATGGATGGGTCAGAAGTCGCGAACAGTTTCAACCCGAAGTATTTGACCAGTCGTGACCTGTTCAATCTGGAGGTGAGCTTGTCTGTCAAGTTCTTTTAAGTGCATATTCTGACCATTGATTAAAGATCAGCGATATCGCTTTCCGGAGACATGTCCTTGTGCAGGCATTGATCATCCTAGACTTTCTGCTATCGCTAACACCGAAAGCCAAAGCGAAACTGGCTGACTTGACGAACAAGTCCGTACTTTATGGCTTTGTTCTCAACGAGGATGATGTAAGTTCAACTAAGCTCAACGTTGAATCTTCACATAATATACTAATATCTGATAGGCCAAATGGGCAACAACGATCAGACACGGAATCGAAGAGTATCTCCAAGAAGGTGTGGGAGGCAAGTTCTATTATCGCATGGTAGACACGGTTCTCTCACGCGACAAGAACTGGATTCGCTGGAAGGCAGAGGGATGCCCGCTCATTGAACGCCCTGCCGTGTCTGTTAAAGACTATCTAGACGCGCGTGAAACAGCAACGAAGACATACGCCAATAAGCGTATTCGACCATCGCCAATGGGCTCTTTGGATCTGAAGTTCCTTTCTGATGCCGAGAATCTTGGAAGTCTTGAACGTCTTAAAGAATCTGATAGGTAAGTACGTCATGCCGGACTGCGGATCATGACTAACATCGCTCAAGGTTCTCGAAACCCGTTCCTGATTCTTTCATGATGGGGATCGTCGATGATGACTTTGACATTGATATGGCACAGACCAAAGAAGATAAGGACAACGCGATGAGGTCCAAAGCGAGCAAGATATGGCGTACATTACGGTTATGCTCTAAGAGCAAAATGAATCAATTCGATAAGATTGAAGATGGCAAGAACATCAAAGTTCTCTTCGAAACCCCTCAACAGCCTGAGGAACCAACGAAGCAGCCCGCTGACAGCGGGAACGATACTGGCAAAAATGATGCAGCACCGAAGAGCGATGAGAAGGAAAACAATACGGCTATCGACCAACCGATGACCGACGCCAAGCCTGAGGAATCAGAAAAGGCAACGGAAGCTCCTGCATGAAGTGAATGACAACTTTCGTAATGATTCGACACAGTTGACTTTCAGCTTCAGCGTCTGCACAGCATCCCATCTCGGATACGATATTCTTCCGAATATGATGGGTCCCCTTAAGATTAGGCCACATATGGGCTCAGCATAGCCCATGACTAGTTCGTCTTTATGAGGACCGTCTACTCTACCCCTGCCACTGCCTTGTTCCATTTTACCGAGACGCATCGAGAATCCGTCGGTGACCTTTAGCAGCCTGGGGGTATGTTTTCGAATTTGACGGGGACATATGATGCGCTTTTATTCCTAAGCCTGCGCCGGAATGAGGCGCACAGGATGACTTCTTAGTGTGATAGTCGATGTCTTATGGCGAGTCGCAATGGAAGGGACTTGGAACAGGTAAAGAAGGACAGAAGTCCTTCTCCCCAGCCCATGGGAATGTGGGCAGCGACGTCTATGAGTCCAAGATACACTAATATGACCGACACGGTGATATCATTCCGGTTTCTGAATTTGCGGTTCCATCTGGGTTCTCTCCGTATGATAACTCTGACACTAGTGTTGACATGCATGTACGATACATTTTGTGAACAATATCGAAGTCACATTGTAACTGTATATGATAGCTTGTGCCATGGCAAACTATGTTCCAACAGTCCATCATCCTTGTTAAGATCTGATGTATTTTAAGATCTACAGATTCCTGGCCCCACAGATCTCAGGAACAACGGATATAGAATAGCGTTGTAGGACATGGATGTCTGACAAGGGCATACATTATCAAAACGGAGAGCATAACCAACTTTAATTTGCCACAGCATTAATAGGCTCTTCGAGTTGTGTGTAACCCTTGATTAAGAAACCTATCTTAAACAATAGCCGACCTTGGAAAAGCGTTATGGGGCTGGTCTTGCTGCCTCCACGGCGTCTTTGCCTCGTTCTTTCATACCTCCATTCTGGTTAGAGGCTTTTCTCCAACTATTATTAGATCCAATAATGAAACATCGTTTCCGTATATGTCATCTTGTACGGAACAATAGCCACTCATATGGAGGGCGATTCATATTCTAGCAAGGCTTACCGTTCGTCTTCCGCTGAATATGTCGAATCGCAGTACCGGGAAAGTAATCAACAACGCTGTTGAATCTTACTCAGCCCCCGTATTTCTTACTTGATACTTTCTGGAACCAGTCAGAGGATTCGTATATGAAAGACAAAGGCAAGAAAGTCCGAAAGAGTCATCTACTGCGGGTCACCAACCAGACGTTCGCAGTTTAGGGAACTGGCGACCAATCAGAACGCGGGTATTGTTAATTGCCTGGTGACGGAAGCGGGTTTCCCATCATGGTATGACCATTGCGTAGATAGATTCTCGAAGATAAAAGGATCGATGTTTTCTTTCTGTTCAGTTCTCAGTTTTCATCTAAGATTGAATCTCAGAGACAGAATCTACTTGCTGTGCGTGGTTCAGAAAACGTTCACCGTTAATCTTTGTTGATTTGACACGAATTGCATACATCACCACCAAACAAAACCTCAACCACAGCATCTATTCAACAACCACATACTAGCCAAAATGGTGCACCCATCGACTTGCTGCAACATCTCCAAGGATGGCGGCTGCGTTTGCGCAGCTCAGGCCAAGTGCTCCTGCGGAAAGGAGAGCGCGCTGCACTGCACATGCAACAAGGCTTCGAGCGAGAACAACATCACTGGTCCTAGATGCTCATGCAGTATGTTACCTTATCATCTCTTCTTCTAGAACGCTACAGATTGCTAATCCAAGTTTCTTTTTGATAGGAGCACGACCTGCTGGTCAATGTACTTGCGAGCGGTCTGCGACTGAGAACCGCCCCGTATCGGGCGCAACCTGCCCTTGCGGAGCTAGACCTACCGGTAAGTTCTAAAAATTTTCGATATGCCCTTATATCATATTTTTCCTTTTCTGTCGTTTGTTTTATAACGCGATATCATCTATGGAAGAGTGCCATGATGTCATATTGTGGTCATCTCTAAAACATCTGAAACATGAAATATCTGCCTTCTTATTAAACCAGCAGAATACTAACTAACGGAAATTATTACAGAGTCCTGCACATGTGAGAAGGCCGGTACAGTTGACACTGCCGCAGAGGCACTCGAGACCGATTTTACTACGCGGAAGTAAACGTTAATTCTGGTCAATGGATGTTCTAAGGCGCGGAGTATGGGTTTTACGTCGATTTCATGGGATATCAAATTTGGGCTTATTCTTTACGATGTATATATTATTAGCTGTTAATTAACAAGCAGGAATATCAACCTGCGGGATTCTTCATGAGGGCAACAAGCATGCCCACGTCACGTAGAAAGGACTGGCTTTCAAGTACAGAATATCGGTAGAGATGGCCTAGAGTGAGGGTACCCCACATACTATCTACGGGGGTTGGAGCATAATTGAGCCTTGTACGGAGTAGGGTATTCAGGAACATTGTTCCACAGCGCTGATTGGTCAATCTAAGTAACTATCTTCTTGCTTTAAACGGAGATACCAAGCTAGAACAGGATTGAGGGGGCTGAGGTTCTCAGATGAAATGGCAACTCTGCTGCAACCAACTTTCTTCAGATACTGTCCTTGCAATTTTTTTTTTCTTTTTTGGATATAAGATGAATTGAGCAATCGACATGAAAGTCGTTCAAAAGTGTGGCTGGTAAACAGCCCATTTTTGTGCGTCACGGTCCGGCGACTTTTATGTGGAACCTGGGAGAGTAGATGAGATCGCTGAGCAAGACTAGACTTTCTGCAATAGAAGAAAGTGATATTAAAATGCCCTATCTATTCTTCTCTTCTCTGCTCCCTTGTCTATCTTGGTTGTCGGGAAGGCGGTCGGAATGCGCATCAATATTGTTCCTTAGTCCGGCAGCGGACCGGGCGCGATCGTCGCCAAAAGCGCCTAAGCTGTGGAACGAACGGGCTACGACAGATAGTCCGCCGCTGTCCAAGGATCATCAGGAGTTTCTTCGCTGTGCCTTCGAGAAGAATACTGATTTGATAGGGACTTGATCTCTTCATCTGTCAAATTGCCGTCCAACCGACTTACAAATGGGTTGTCCGTCCGTTCCGCATCGCCGCTGTTGATCCCGCCGCTCAGATATACCGCGAAGCCCCTATCAGATCGACACCCTCCGATCTGCTCTTCACCAAACACGAATAAAGTGGGAATGGTCACATCTTGGAAGTGAAATTGAGACACCAGGATATGGTTGCCTGAGCGCTGTCCGAACAGCTCGACAGGACGAGATAGCGGAGTAAACCCGTGCATTCGCGATTGACATCTACGTGCCAACATGTCTTCTATGCGAGGTCTCGTCCAATTCATCGCTGACTTGCGAAACGCAAGGGCGCGTGAACTGGAAGAGAAGCGTATCAATAAGGAACTAGCAAATATTCGACAGAAGTTCAAGGATGGAAATCTGAACGGATACCAGAAGAAGAAATATGTCTGCAAGCTCCTGTACATTTACATTCAGGGTTACAATGTCGACTTCGGGCATCTCGAGGCTGTCAATCTCGTCTCCGCCAGCAAATATTCTGAAAAGCAGATTGGATACCTGGCTGTCACACTGTTCTTACACGAATCGCATGAGTTGTTGCACCTGGTTGTGAATAGTATCCGGAAGGATCTCCTGGATCACAACGAATTGAACAACTGTCTGGCACTGCATGCTGTTGCCAACGTCGGAGGAAGAGAAATGGGAGAAGCTCTGAGCGCCGATGTTCACAGGCTTCTAATCTCGCCGTAAGCCTTTCCTGGTCCGAACAGTGTGTTGCGTCAGATGCTTACTATTCTATTTGCAGCACATCGAAGGCCTTCGTGAAAAAGAAGGCGGCATTAACTCTTCTCCGCTTGTACCGCAAATACCCGGATATCGTACAGAATGAATGGGCCGAACGGATAATCTCTCTCATGGATGACCCCGACATGGGGGTCACTCTTTCCGTCACATCACTTGTTATGGCTCTAGTTCAAGACAGGGCAGAGCAATACAAGGGTAGTTACATCAAGGCCGCACAGAGACTAAAAAGAATCGTTGTCGACAATGAGATATCAGCTGATTATCTCTACTACCGTGTTCCGTGCCCCTGGATCCAAGTCAAGTTCCTACGCTTACTCCAGTATTATCCTCCTTCTGGTATGTATGCCATTTATATTATTTATTATTGATCGTGTATTGACGTCTATCCATAGAGGACAGTCACGTGCGAGAGATCATCCGCGAGTCGTTGCAACAGATATTGCACACCTCGATGGATACGCCAAAGAATGTCCAGCAGAATAACGCCCAGAACGCCGTCCTCTTTGAAGCAATTAATCTTCTTATTCATCTTGATACCGAACATAACCTAATGATGCAAATATCTTCCCGCCTGGGGAAGTATATCCAGTCTCGAGAGACCAACGTTCGATACCTGGGACTCGAGGCGATGACACATTTTGCCGCAAGAGCGGAGACTCTTGATCCCATCAAGAAACACCAAAATATCATTCTCGGGTCTCTGCGAGACCGTGACATCAGCGTACGGCGTAAAGGGCTTGACCTTCTTTATAGTATGTGTGACACTTCGAATGCACGACCAATTGTGAACGAGCTTCTACGATATCTTCAGAGTGCGGACTACGCCATCCGGGAAGAAATGGTCCTAAAAGTGGCCATTTTGACAGAGAAATATGCGACAGATGCCCAGTGGTACATCGACATCTCTCTTAAGCTTCTCTCTATGGCTGGTGACCACGTCAGCGACGAGGTCTGGCAACGGGTAATCCAAATTGTCACGAACAACGAGGAGTTGCAGGCCTATGCGGCACAGAATCTTCTTGGATACCTCAAAGCGGACTGCCATGACAGTCTGGTGAAGATCGGTGCCTACGTCCTGGGAGAATTCGGTCACCTAATTGCGGACAGTCCGGGATGCAGCCCGATTGAGCAGTTCATGGCTTTGCAGGCCAAGATGCTATCATGTTCTGATAACACACGGGCTATGATTCTCTCCTCATTCATCAAGTTCGTCAACCTTTTCCCTGAAATCAAGCCCCAGCTTCTGCAGATCTTCCGTCTATACAGTCATTCCCCAGACACGGAATTGCAGCAGAGAGCGTACGAGTACCTCTGTCTGGCAACGATGCCAACGGATGATCTCCTTCGGACCGTCTGCGATGAGATGCCGCCGTTCTCAGAAAGGGCATCCATACTGTTGTCGCGTCTACACCAGAAGACCGCTGGAACGAGTGACAAGAGAACGTGGGTTGTTGGTGGAAAGGATGCAAATGCTGATCAGAAGGAGGTGGCGTTGGCGCAACCCGGACTGAAGCGTTCTTTTACCAGCGCTGCCAATGGAACTGGAATGAATGGAAAAGCAAAGACTGCTGCCGCAGACGACCTCGCTGGATTAGATATGAGTTCAACCACTCCTGCGACCCCGAATCTAGCCAGCGCTGCCCACCTCAGTCCAGACTGGGAGACTGGATTCAACAGACTGTACTTTGGTGAGGAGGGAGTGCTCTTTGAAGATGCACAGATTCAGGTGGGATTCCGATCCGAGTATCGCGCCCACCTGGGTGTTGTAAAGCTGTACTTTACGAACAAGTCTGTCTACTCGATTGGCTCCTTTACGACAACCATTGACAACCCAGCGGCTCCCAATCTCAAGATTGACACGAAGAACCTCCCTGAGCCGTCCGTTCCAGCGGCTGCTCAGACGCAGCAAACATTAACATGTGAAGGCCATGGACCTTTTACTGAGGCCCCCACTATTCGAATCTCCTATCTGGCTGGTGCGCTCCAGGCATACACATTGGCATTGCCCATCCTGATGCATAGATACATGGAACCTTCGGCACTGTCTGCTGAGGATTTCTTCAAGCGCTGGCGACAAATAGGAGGAGCGCCTCTGGAGGCACAGAGTACCTTCGGTGTCACGGGCAAGGGAAGAACAACGAACGATACATTTACGCGCAAAGTCGTGGATGGGTTCAGATGGAAGATCCTCAACGGGGTCGACCCGAACCCAAAGAACGTTGTGGGATGTGCGGTCTATCAGGTGCAGGGCGGAAAGACGGGCTGTTTGCTGCGACTTGAGCCTAATTACGAGAAGAAGGTGAGTAGGACTATTCAGTGTGATTCTTCATTCTGTACATATAATGCTAACTCATCAGATGTACCGAATCACCATCAGGGCTACCCAGGAAAACGTTGCCCCAGCGCTGGTTAAGCAGATGGAGCAGAAACTTTCTCAAGGCATACCGCTGGACGACCATCTATGAGAGGGCAAAAGTGCAAAAGGACCGCGGAAGATCCTAGACATTTTTTTCTTCTTTTTCTTTCTACATGTCGAGCGACTATTCCCTCCGTCGAGCTGGTTACTCTTCTCTTCTCTTCTCTTCTTTCTTCTTGCCTCACCCGCACTGCATTTGTAGCGAGCATTTCACCCCATTCTTGGTCGCGTCCCTTATTCTTTCCCGCGATCCTGATCTGCCCAATCCATTGATCTGTATAGCAAGTACATATTTCGTCATGACTAGACCACTAGTAGTGCGAATTAAGACGCCTTCATGCGTCTATTCCATCCATTAGAGAACGGTTGGTCTAAGAATAATTAATAGTAATGCCATGCTTCGTACGAAACTGTACCGCTCCCTCGTTAGACTTGTCGGCCCATTCCACCTTTTCATGCAGAATCTATATGATTTTGGCCTCTGATTTCGGCGGTCGCTCTCCAAAGAGTGTCGTTCCAACCCTGACCTGATCACTACCCAAAGCAATCGCACCCTCAAAATCCTCGCTCATCCCCATACTCAACTCAAGCTTGGCATCCTCTCCTTCCAAACCCAACTCCTTCACAATCCGATCCCTTGTCTCCTTCAAGCAAACGAAATCCTCATTCTCATTCTCCGGCGTCGTCGCCTTCGAGCGCGCAATAGCCCCAATAGTCATAACACCCTGCAACTGCAATCGAGGACACTTCTCCCGAATGAACCGACACAACGCAGGCGCCGCCTCAGGCTCGACACCAGCCTTATTCTCCTCTCCCGAAGTGTTCACCTGCACGAACACACGTAGTTTCTCCTCCCCACTCTCCTCCTCCTTCTTCTTCCTCTCGCCCCACCCCTTATCCAATAAACTCGCCTTCTTCTCCGTATCCACGCTCTCAACTGCCCAAAGACCCTTCACATCCCTCGCGAGCGCAACGCACTTATTCGACTGCAACCCTCCGATGAAATGCCACTTGATATCCGCGGGGAGTAAGCGGCTTTTCTCGAGGAGTTCCTGGACGTAGTTCTCGCCGAAATGGCGCTGGGAGATGGGCGGTTCGTAGAGTGCAAGGATGTCTGAGACGGGTTTGAGTTTCGAGACCGCGACAAGTCGCACAGGTGATGTGCGTGGGTGTGCGGATTTGGAAGTCGCGGAGGCAATGCGTGAGGTTACAGCGGAGAAGTTGGATGCGAGTGTTGAGATGCGGGCGGGGGAGGCGGGCATTATGGTTGTTGTTGTTGAGGTATCAAGAGAGGTGGAGGTGGGAGGTGCGTCGGTGGTGGAGGATGGTGCACTCATTCTAGTTATGATACCTAGTAGTTATCTCAGCAATAGAAAAGAATCGAGGGATTCGAACAGAAGAGAGAAATATATGCTAGACGTCGCAAGCAGGACAAGGAGTTTAGATTATGATACTAAAAAAAAAAAAAAA